>VXAL01004012.1:35738-132130 GCA_013399475.1 Chauna torquata | reverse complement strand
GGCCCGCCCGGCAGGGAGCTCGGCGCTGCGGGGCCGCTGGAAACGGCCGCGGCGCGGCAGCCTCGCGCTGACAGGCCGCGCGGGTCCGCCGGCGGCCCACAGCCTGAGTTCAGCACGCGGCTGAGGTTTTGTCTCTTCGGTGACTTTACTGATAGAAAAAGCCCGGAGCGGGCCTGGAGGAGTTTTTCGTAATTTCAGTGGCAATTTACTCCTGTTACCACAAGAGAGCCTAACATGGGAAAGCGAGTTGTATTCTGTCAACGTTTTCTCCGCTGTGTAGTAACCAGAAGAGTGAGCTTTATGATGTGACTTAGGCGTGCACACCAAGCCAAGGAAAACTTTGTATACTCCAGTGCCGCTCTCAAAAGACGGTAGCAAACCATACAGAAACGCTGCGAGTTAAAATGAAGTGTGAAATTCCTGACCAGTTAGAGCCAGTGAGCCAGCTTAGCGAATCGGGGCAGATGAGAGGCTTTCCTAACTTCTTGCAAATTAGTTCTTTGATTTTTTGTTTTTTGTTTTTGTTTTTTTGTTTTGGGAGGTGGTGGCATTGGATTCTGGAAAAACAATGGGTGAGATGTCACTTGCACATTTTGGTGGTACTGGTGTTTTCTCTAGAAGGTCGGGTGTGTTTTGGGGCTGCTTTAAAAACTGAGCTCTGATCCGTTCAGTTTTTAGGAAGTTGCAGCTCTGCTCGGAGCACGTGTTGCACGTACTCACAGGAACATCTGCATTGGCAGCTGCCTCTGTTTAAAAAGACAGGCAGCCGATTCCAACCAGAGCACACAAAGCAGTACTAACATAGAAACAGAAAAAAAACACGCTTGCTGGGTTGGCTTAGCTACAGGATGCAAACAAAGCTGTCAAACAGGGACAGACTGAATATGGCAGTATAAACAATGATGCATTCAGGATTTTTAGTGCGCAAAACTGCTTTCATTTTAGAATGGTGAGATTTAATGGCCTTAAAATAAGAAACTTAAAATTGCTAGAACACTAGACTGAGTCAGAGACCTCAACCTGAGCTTTGAAGGTGAGGGGCTGAACACCTTTGCTGTGGCTCCCAGCTTAAATTGTAGAGGCTGCTAAAGATTTATCAAAGGCTTTTTCAGGGCTTCCAAAGTACTGAAGAAATCTAAAGTGAAAGTCCGTTGTTTTTTGTTGTTGTTGTTGTTTTTTGTTTGTTTTTTTTTGTTGTTCATTTAGTGAAACTGGCAGCATTGAAGAAGGAAGTTTCCTGAAATCACCATCTTAGGGACAACTAATATTTCCTTGGATTGTTGCCTGCAGTACATCATTTCAGCATGAGGACTATTCTGTTTGCCTTGTAATTACAAGGGAATTCCTGCTTTGGGAAGAGGGAGTGGAAAGAAGAGTGCTTTGAAAACAGTCAAGTATTCTCAGTGAACAAATGACTACAAATGGTTGTTCTTTGGGAGGATGCTGTTATGAAGCATGGAGAATATTAGTTAGCTAAGTGTGTCCCTTCTAATGTGCTTAATCTTTTCTAGGATCCTACCTTCTTGTGTTTATTCTGAAATTTTGAATCCTATAATATATGTGATTTCTGTTAATTTTAAGAGGTGGTTTACTGACAGAAAATAGTGGACTTGGGCCTCAGGACTTTACACGACTGATTTTTAATCAAAACTCAGACAGTTAGGGAAACTTGTATATTATCCCAATGCTTTTATGTTTACATACGTGTGTTTACAGCTGCATATTCCATAGCCCCAGTGATATGTATTGCATTTCTTTTTTTTATCACAATGCACATGCTCCATCAACTGTCAGCATGCATCCTTCAACTTTTTATGCCTCTGCTAAACCATCTAGTATTGGTGCTTTCTCCCTGACACCTTACCTTCCTATTGTAGCATGTACTCCATGGGCCAACCTCAAGTGTGGCTGAGGAGTCAGTGCATCTTTCAGTAATATACTGCAACTTCTTGCTTTCTAGCTATTTAATATCAACTAAATATTATTGTTCACACCTTACAAGATAGAAGATAAGTAATCTCTTAATGTTTCTTCCCTTGGTGGAAGCAAAGTTGGTTTTATTTTATTTAAATACAGTGCCTAAGAAAATGGCTCTGTCATTTCTAGGTATTTGATTCAGTAGAAAAAATGTGTTAAGGCCTCCCATAATGTATGTGGCAGTGGTAGCTCCTTATCAGGTGTTCTGCAGGCTCAAAGTCTTTCCCTGCATCTGAGTCATAAATTCACTGCAATATAAAAATGACCATGAAATCAATTTTTTTTTTAAACTGTAATTTTATAAGGTAGGTTTATTTTATCTGTTCTCCAAGTTAGGCAAAGTAAACTAGAAAAAGATGTATGGGTAAATCATCAGGGCTAGAGCAAGAAAACCAAGCACAAGGACAAAGAGTTAAATGTAAGACAGTAAGAAGTATATCTAGCTGGAGAAAAACAGTATAGGAAACTACTACAGCAGATTTTGTGTTCCAGAAGGAAATGGATGAGATGACAGGTGAAAAAAAGGTATTTAGTAAGGGCTTCCAGTATCCAGAGCTGTGCATAATCCATTTCTGTTGTGCCTTTTTCACACTTAATGACTGTGTCAACCAGATGCAGCCCGGCACTAACTGAAGCTGGCCAGAAAGTCAGCCCCAGCTCCTACACAGGCTCACGTTTGCTTAACGCATGTTTCTTCTTCTGCAGACCCATTGCCCAGTGTCCCAAGCTGCGGTTGTAACCAGCGCCCCGCACATCCCGCCGGCAGCAGAGCTGGCTGGACCCTGCACCGCAGGTAAAGTTACTGCACGGGCTTTGAATGCCTACAAAAGGCAGATGTTCCCTTGCTTTGCGCAAGCCTCGGCCCCAGCGCTTCCTGCTCCCTCTCCCAGCACCGGGCCCAGCTGCCTCCCCGCCTCTTGCGGGGGCCGGAGCCGGGGCGGCCTGGGAGGAGGAGCTGCCGCCTCCCCTCTTCCTCCGCCCGTCCCCGCCGGGCGGGTCTGGTGCGTGGCAGAGGCTCCGGCAGCCCCGGAGCTTTCTAGAGCCGCGGTCCGCCGGGTCCCTGCGGAGCGGGGCAGCGCCTGGGTCCGTCCCGCAGGCAGCGCCCCTGGTCGGTATCGGCTCCCGGACCGGGATCCAGGCGGGGAAGTCGCCTCCATGGTGCCCCCGGCGGTGCTGCTGCCCTGGGTGGTGCTGGCGCTGCTCGGGGTGGAGGGTGGCAGTGCCCCCAGGCAGGAAGGTAAGGGGGGTCTGCTCAGGGGCAGGGGGTAGGGACTGGCTGCACGGGGAGCTGGTGGCCAGGCTGGTGGCGGGGCACCTCTGCAGTTGGTGCCACTACTGCCCTTAGCTTCCCAGTCCAGCTCAGTGGCATTGCCCGACCTGGGACCAGTGCCCGCTGCAGAGTCTGAGCTCCTGGGTGGCATCCAGAGCCTGCTGCTGAGTATTAAGGCAGAGCACAGGCTGGCATGGGTGCCCTCTGCATATGCTTTTTGAGTGCCTCAGTTACCAGAGAGGCACTCATTACTCAGAGTTGTGTGAGAAGAGCCTTGGACAACGTTTCATGCTGGTAAAGTCCCTTGGGCTGCATCGCACCCGGGTCAGCCCTTCCTGCATTTGAGTTTACACAGTTCAAGAATTAGCTAACAGAGAACATTTGATCTGTAGACTGGCCCTGCTGTTACCTGAGATCCAAAATGCTCCTAAAATAACATCATTTTATCCCCACATGTATGGTTGGTACATGCTGTGAAGAGTAATTGGTAGAACAGTAGAGGATTAGGGAAGCTATTGAATGTCAACCAGGCTGACAAAGAGGTTCACACACTGTCACACTGCCAAGATGTTTGGATAATTATCTCTGTCTTCATTAGGGAAGTGGCAATGAAGAGGAGATTTCATCTTGTTATCTAGAATATTTCCCTTGACAATGTGTGATTCTGTTTTAATTACCTTTACTATATGTATTAGTTAATATAGTTAACATGTAGCCATAGGAGTGTTGGAATGGGAGTTCTTTAGCTATACCAGCATAACTAAAGCAGTGTCATTTCAGCATTTAGGATAACTATTAGATAAATACAAGTAAAAAATGAGTCTCAGTGTCATCCTGCCTTCCTTACACACCCCAAACCATCTTTGCGTTTAGCAAGTTTTCAGAGCACAGTAGAGATATAAAATGGGGTGCTGGGAATAGCCAATGAGGTATGTTGTTTAGGAAAAGGGTATTGGAATTAACTGTTTTCTGAACCTGTCACTTCTAGCATGGTTCGAAGCAAAAATGCCCTGCCATTTGCTTTCTCAGAGTAATATAAGAATAATGATACCTATCTTCTCCCTTTTAAATCTCTTTGAAAGCTCTAAGCATAGTTATCTGTAGTTTAAATTGAGTCGTTACTTAAAAACTTTGGTAAATGTAAATTTAATTGCATTGAGTTGTGCGCTTGATTTTTCTATTTGATCCCAGTATTAATGGTATTTTCTTGGACACCAACTTAACAGGAAGCTGCACAAGATTTCCCAAAGCACAGCCTAGGGATAAATTCATTCTGTGTCCTAAAATGCAGCTGCAGCTGTGCTTTCCCTGTAGAGCCAGGGCAGAAATAAATAATTCTAGAATTTATTGTTACTGAACTTGTCGCTGATTTTTACTAATCTACTTGTAAAAACTCAGAATCTACCCAATCATTTCACTGTGATATTGATATCAAAGTCCCTGAACTAATACTTTGTCCCTATAGAATCCTTGTCATTGGTAGTGCTCAAAGAGCTTCACAAGTGTTAAATGTCCTTTGTTATCATTTTACAAATGGCAAAGTAGAGGGATTGCAAGATTGGCTCCTTGTTGCAGAGCAGAGCTAGTAGTACAGTCCAGCTCCCCTGGTTGCTAGTCCAGCACTTGCTTCACTGAACCACACTGTGTTAGTATTTTGCAGTCATACCATTATTAAACATATTTCTAATTGTCAGCATAGCCCAAGGAGTCTTTGGGTCCAGCTTAACAGAATAGGCAACCATTTCTAGATACGAAAAGTAACTGTTATATGGAAAATAGGGAAGTATAAATCTGCTTTTGGAGGTTTAAAAATGTCTCCATGTGATACTGAAATTAAAAGGGCTTACTGCTCTGACTCTGTAAACACCTATCAGCTGCACCAGCATTCAGCAAAATCTTTGAGAAAGAGAAAAAAGGGTTAAAGGAGTAGGAGTGGAGGCAGCATAGCTCAGCACAGTGCTTCAAGTACTGTGCTGAAGGAATGTCTCTTGGGATGAAAAGCTCTTGCTACTGCAGAGATTTCTCAGAACAGAAACTGAGCTTAATGTCTCTTGGAGTCCTACCCCCACAGACCAGTAACAAGAAGGGAATCTGTAAATAGGAATTCAGCTGAGGAGGATAGAAGTCTCTGTGCTGGCTGTTCTGTGCTCCAGTGGATTCACATGCTGCACAGTAAAACCTTTTCTGTCTTAGAAATACGACACCACTTCCTGTTCATCCACTGGAGCTTTTTGCTCTCTCATCTGGTCCAGCAAACTTTTGGCACTTGTATAAAACGACTATAAACAGTTTGTTTCTTTCTTGGAGTGGTGGCACAAAAAATGAATTATCGATTTGTTTAATGTGAAATACCTGATTGTTCAGGCTGAAATAATTACATAGCAGTCAGGGTCTTTTCTGTCCTTAGGATATGCCTTCTCTCCTTTCAGGTATCAGAATTTGATGTTTGTCTTTACATTCCTTTCTGGCAAGCCCACATTTGCTCCCCTCTTCATTGGCAGTATGATCTCCAGTTTCTCAGAAACCATGAGCTCAGAGCTATCTAGTTCAGCTGCCATGGTTTTCTGCATGCCATCATATGGTTAGAAGCGTTAATGACTTTAATACATTCCCTGAGGAAATGCATATTTTACTCATTTGTTTGCACCCTCTGACTAGCCAGGACACAGGGAACTGGAGTGTGCTGGAGGAGCTGAATTAGGGATGTACTACGTACATCTAAAAATCTGCCTTTAAAAGTTGCTTTTATGCAGGGTTCATATTCTTTTGTTTGTCAGTCTCGTCTGTCTGTCTGTCTGCATAAATGTCTAACAAAATGCAATTAAAGCTGACTTTATATTGACTGTTGTCAATCTCTCCTCTCTGTGTTCTGATGTAGATAAAGGATTTTAGGAATTTCCTTGGGCACATCCTCTCTTTTCCTAACTTGGAGTCTTAACCTTATTTTTCACTTTTGCCACCTTTGTCAGGTCTATCTAGGACCCCAGCTCTAAGGTCCTTCCTCTCTAAGGTCAGACAATGCCAATTTGGGTACACTAGGAAGATTCATCTGGTATATCCATTGAAAAAAATCATTGTTCCAAGAGAAGTCTGCTCAAGCCAAGAAAACGTCCTTTCAGGTTTTCCTGGTATTTTCTGATGTTAAAATCAGATGACCAGGATTCACATTTAAAAGCTGTTACCAGAGCCTATATCAATTCCTACTTAAGTAAAAGTGTTAAGATAAAGTATAGCATTTAAAGATTGCAATGAAGAAGCCAGGGCCTCCACATAAAAATCGTATTCCAGCGGTACTCTAGAGAAGCTTTTGAAAGAGAACTTCAGGATGTAGCTTTGTCATTTCTAAGGGACTGGAAATGAAAAGAAACTTTGGGAGGAGAACGTAAATGAAAGTGATGGCAGAATTAAATTCATGTTGTATATGTCTGAAAAAATCTGGAAAACACTTCTGGAGTGCAGTAGAAAATTGGACCAGCCATGGAGGGGGAATAATAACATTCAGCCTAATTTTGGTTTTCCCTACACCCAGTCAATGCTGAGTGACAAAAAGGCAACTCTTTGGGGAACAGGAAGCCAGTTGCACTAAATGGGTGACTTCCAAGTGGGCATTTTGTAGTAGTACTATTTTTTATCTTCAAGTTTAATTTCCTTCAAAGTCTCTGTGAGAGAAGAGAATTGTAGCTTTCAATAGCAGGGCAAAAAAACCAATAAATTGTATTTTCTTTTTTCAGCTTATAACTCTGGCAATGAACTTATATCTTTATACAGTCTCCCATTTTATACTCAGGACCAAGTTCTAATGTCAGCTGCACAAATACAAAGGCAAAGGAACAGTCCTGCTTGCTCTGCAGCTAGTTTTGGGTTGTTCAATCAAATGCAAACCTTTCTGGGCACCTTTGCCATGTTTTGTCCCCTACGATAGTTTGTTCCTCCAGTAAAACAATAGCCACGTCCATGCTTTCTTTTTTTTTCTCTCTGTGAGTCTCTGATGAGTTGCTACCAAGAAAATCTAGACAGCCAATAAGTAGGATTTGAAGCTGGTTTTCTTTCTGAGGCGGAAGCTTTGTGGCCAGTGAGAACACCTATAGCGCTTAACATTGCACAGGGTAGAGATAATTGGGTGAGGTGTAAGCAAGCTGTTTGCTTCTCAGCAGGATAAAGGTAACTCCACAGCTAGACTACTGCCCTTGCCTGTTTTAAAATGAGACTGGACAGCTGTCCACATTATATAGAGCAGACATAACCCGTGTCCATCAACAGCAGTGACTGCATAAGTTGGGACTCCTGGATTCTATTGCTGGATTCATAACCAATTTAACGTATGATACTGGGAAAGTCCAGTGGTTGGATTTTACTCCTAATGACTTCCCTTTGTCAAATCTGTCAAATACTTTTAAGACTAATGACCTCTACCTTGGCTCAGTGTCCGAGAGTAAAGCCTCTTCATTAAGTATGGAACAGCAGATTTTGATAACAATGCAAGCTGGTCATGTGTCTCTTGTGTTTTCTCCTGTATGCAGAAAACCTGCTGGTTCTTACTGTTGCCACCAAGCAGACTGAGGGATTCCGACGCTTTAGAAGATCAGCCCAGTTCTTCAACTACAAAGTCCAGGTGATGGCTGGCAGTCTCGGTGATGGCTAGTCAAAGGGAATTTTCAAGTGGGAACTCCTGAGAGTGTGGAATGGATAAGACTTGGCCACAAAATGATTAAACAAAATCTCAAGAGAGGACATGCCCATTCAACCAGCTGAAAAATACTGTGACTGCAAGGCATATCTGCAGCTATCTTTTTTATTCCATCCCCAGTAGTGGCTTGAGATGAGGTCCGTAACTCCTGCTCAAGGGAGCCCCATGACACTTTTCTGTTGTACTGCTGAAGCGCAGTACAGATTAGGATGCTGTGATCCCTGATGCTGAAAGTGCTTTGTTACTATGCTACGTGTTACTCTGACTGTCCATCCCAGAGAGTGGTTCAAAGGCTGGCATATATGCCTAGTCTCTCTGTCTGGCTGCTCTTTGATTTGCACTGGGAGTTAACGGGACTAGTAAGGATGTGAGTTCTGGTTCTTTCCTGCTAGCCTTTCTGGGAAAATGACCTGTTCAGTAGACCCTGTGCCTGTCATCCTTTAGGTGCTTGGGCTGGATGAGGAGTGGCAGGGTGGAGATGACAAGAAACCAGCAGGAGGTGGGCAGAAGGTCCGTCTCTTGAAATCAGCTTTGAAGCAGTATGCAGATGAGGAAGACTTGATCATCCTTTTCATAGAAAGGTAATGGATTGGAAAGGATTTGTCATGAACTGAATCAGAAAGTTGTTTGGACAGATTCTTACTAAGAAGAAATTAACTGTGAAGTAGATTGCTTCTGGAAGGTGTGTGCAGACCTGTGTTTTTTCCCTCTGAATTCTTTGCAGTCGCCTGAGAGTTGCTCAGAGCTGCATCCGTGGCAGCTGGGAAGGTCTCACCAGAGTGGGCTGATTCCAGCTCTTGTATAATACAAAAGTTGATAGTGTTATACCTGTTTCTGCCAGAGTGGAATTTGGCTGCTGCTATCTCCAGAGAATGAGCAGACAATTTCTGTGGATCCAGGCAGGCCTTCCTTAGTGGAATTATTTTTTTATAAGGTGAGGCAGGCTGCAGAACAACCCTGACAGCCAAGAATTAGTCCGCCAGTGGTATGTGGAGAGGGAAGAGGATGGTTTGGAGTTTCAATGTCTTTTCCTGTGCCCAGCCACAGGCACAGCTGGGATACCAGTGTCTGTCTCTAGCTCCCATGGCAGGGAGATCATCTTTTGCAACTCTGAGTGTCTGCGTGCATTTAGAGGTTGGGAGTGATTCATCTCTGGAATGAACAACTTTTTTACTCAGCAAAAGTGGGTTTATAGAATGCAAATCCTCTTGCAGAAAATGCAAGTCTCATTCTGGGAGTGTTGCTTGGGAATTAGTCAGTTCTACCCAGTATGGAAGAGAGAGCAGCTGGAGTCCAGCATCCAGTGACTATTGTCCAGTATAGGGCCCTCTCGAAGATTTGCAGTGCTCTGTGGAGAGTGGATGCCAGAGGATGCCAAAGGATTTAAAAAGCATGATCTGTGGGATAGTTTAGTTTAGAAAGGAGCGTGGGTATAAAGGAATGGCAGAACAAGTCTTAATGACTGAGGGCGCTGGAGCTTCACAGTTGCAAAGTAGGGAAAAGGAGAGATCAGCATGTTTGTGACTTGGAAGTTTTGGTTTTATTATCAGTGAAAACTTTATAAAAGTGAGAACGGGCATAAGTTACCCCAAGCCATTGTGGAATCATCTGCAGTGGAAAGTAACATCTTCCACTCTGTGAATAAGACTTCACTCTAATTAGCTGTAATTATGACAAAAAAATATAATACTGTGAAGCAGAACTAAAAGAAGGGGATTCCTAATAAATGGGCTGTTTCTAGAAGTGTTTTGTGCTGACATGTTTTTCTGACTCCATTCCTTCTGTCCCTTTTCTGTTTGTCTTTTACTCCAGCTATGACGTACTCTTTGCATCGGGCCCCACGGAACTGCTGAAGAAGTTCAAGCAAGCCAAGAGCAAGGTGGTCTTCTCAGCAGAGAACTACATCTATCCTGACAGAAAGTTGGAAGCCAAGTATCCTCAGGTGCGAGATGGAAAGCGCTTCCTGGGTTCTGGAGGTAAGAAACAGAACATTCTTTCAGCTGAGAACCACTCTTAGCTTTGTCCTTGTATTATAAGACCTGTGGGAGAAGTATCAAGGAATCAAGTGTGGAAAGCATCTCTATAGAAGATGGCGGGAACATAAACCCAGGGCATAATTGCTCATAATGGAAAGACTAACAATGCTGCTGTCTTTTACCTGCAAGAGGGGACATAGCTATGAATTACGTCTAAAGGATAGGAACCCGCTCCCTATCCCTGCTTTGCTGTGAGGGTTGTGATTCAGGGAGTGGGTATCTGAGCTTTTCTTTTCGATCCTAGTGTAATTCCGTGTTGGGAAGGGTGGTTTGTACATGCTTTTGCTGAAAGCTGGTATATCTCTGCTGCACCACAGGATGGAGTGAGACTTTTGTGTGAAAAAAACTGAGAATGTGGGTATACAGGAGTACTTAACTTTTTTGGTTATCCGGGTTAAAATACCTCTTCATCCTTATTCCTGCAGGCTTCATAGGTTATGCTCCAAACCTGAAAAAACTTGTAGAGGAGTGGAAAGGACAGGACGATGACAGTGACCAGCTCTTCTATACGAATGTCTTTTTGGATCCAGAAAAAAGAGTATGTGTAGCTAGATTTTGGGATTAGGAGGAGTTGTCTGAGAAGCATCACTGTTAAACCTTTTCTGTGCAGTATCCCTGTTGACTTTAAAAGAAGTTAATCAGATACATACTGCCCAAGAATTACTGCTCTGGCATTCTTATGTGGAAAAGACTAATAGTATGTCCAGTTATCTGTATACGTTGTGAAAATTTGCATTATAGCAACTACACCCTTGTTCTATTATTAGAAGTTTTATCTTTTATCTTAAAATGTGACTGAGAAGATAGGTATCTTAGAATAAGTCTTACGGGAAACACATACCAATAGCTGTATGTGCTGATGTTTAAAGCTGTTGAGCGTGGCAGAGCTAAGCAACCTTCTCCCAGGGGATGTGAAACCCATACTTTAAGTGTGTATCTTCCCTGCAGAGTGCAGTGCTGACTGAGATATCCAACTTAGCACTAAAGTACGTTGTAGGTGCAAGCGCAGATGAGGCCTGAGCAGATTTGAGGTGATGAAAGGAACAAAGGTTCCCAGTCTTGTAGCTACTGTTGTGCCACAGGACATGGACCATAGGCATCGCAATGAATAGCCTTGCTAGAGGAAAGAGGCTATCACTGCCTTCAGTAAACACCTCCAGATCCTGACTGACAAAATTTGCATTAGCCTATATCGCATGCCGCATAACATCACACAGAAGCCTGGAATGGACCCTGGACACATCATTGCCATTCCAGCACTGTGTGGTGCTCTGGCCAAATCAACCACCCCACAGGATGACTCTGCTTCTGTTGTGCCTGCCCAGCTCTGCATTACGCAGTGCAGGCTGTCTCTGAGAGACGTCACAAATCCGTGGGAATTAAGAAGTGAAACTGTAATAGTAAAGTCAGGAGGAATCATTAGAAATAGAAAAATGCTTTTAGATCGATTAGAGGAGTTAACACTTTTTTACCTCCCGAAATCTGAATATGGCTCGTGACATTTTAGCATAAACAGTTCCTTCTCATCTGCAGTTCTGGCCCTGTGCCACACAAAGGCTGAGTAATTCCACTAACTTGGCATTCAGACAGTGGATGTTAGCACCCTGCTGTCCTTTCCAGTAATCAATCTTAATAGACGCCTGGATGGACACTGTACTCTGTTCAAAGTCAGAGCTGGATTTTAGTCTGACAAAAATCTAGTCAGTGTGACTTGTAGCGGGGGATAAAAGGAAGGATTGCTCAAGCTGGTCTTACACCCTTACTGTGTTCTGGTTTGACACTGGTACCTGGGCCCTTACCTGGGGTGACACTAGCACTGTGGACAGAGAAATTATCTTGACAGCAGATGTTTTTGTTATCTTGGCATTCCTGCATATTATATATAGGTTTTATGTGACTGTGCTGCAAGTGTACTTCATTAATATGCTGCGTATTATTATTGGCACACCCAGATCAGGATTTACAATGTTCATTTTTATGGTTTTGCCTAATATAATATGTTGAAATTGTTATAGAAAATGGTGAGTTTTCCCAGATTCAAGTGAAAATGAGGGTGATCTGGGAGTGTTTCAAGCTTCAGAGCTTGGAGAGTGCAGAAATGATTACAGGAATATGATACATCTTTATTCAGTGTAGAGTCTTTCACATGTGAACAATGGATGCCTGCTTGTGTTCTAATTAAGGTTATATATCTCATTCTTTTAAAGGAAAATATCAACATAAGTCTAGACCATAGAAGCCGGATCTTCCAAAACCTAAATGGAGCATTAGGTGAGATTGAAGAAGGAATCTCATTTCTCCTTGGAATGCAACTGCGTGCTTACACCAGAAATAAAGTTGTGTTGTGGCTGAAGGGATTAAATTTCAGAAATTCCTGTCCCTGCAGAACAAGCCCCAGCAAAAAGCCTCTGCCAGAGTTCTGCAATTTATTTTCAATTCCACTGTGACCAACTAGGTTCTCATTGCAATTCCCTTTTCACTTGGGGGAATGCAGGTCAGGTTTTCCATCTTACGCCTCCTTGCCACTTTGATCTCCGAGCATGTCAGATTGCGTTAGCCTTAGGGATTGAAACTGGGAGGCACTTCACTGCAAGTAATAACACATAACACTGCCTAGGGCTTGCCTTGTCTTTCCACTTCAGAACAGGGTCTGGAATGCCATAGAAGGTGATATGCAGACAGACACTGCCTGTGAGCACTCACTGACCCATACTTGGCTTCTGATCAGCTGATTAATTGATTTTGCCGGTCTTTGCCAAAGTGATTCACTTACTCTCCAGAGATTACTGCCTAATGTTTTCAGTTTATTGTCTTGTACCAGTCAATCTTTATTTCAGTCAGGTAAAAAATGAAAATGGCAATGTAGTTTTTTGCTCCTATGCTCATTGTAGCAACGAAAGACTGGAGCTTGGATCTGTAATAGTCTGTTTTCCAAAGGATTTTGTGTGTTACGTTGAGGAGATACCTTGGGTGATATCTGCCAGGAGAGTGGAGTTTTGTCTGGGGTGAAAAAGAGCGAGAGCAGGTGCACAGTGTACAGAATGCTTAGGTGAGAAGGGCCTGAATCCTCCCTGGCCATCAATAGCTGTTCCTTACTGCACAATTTGTCGATGCTGATTTTGAAAGACTGTTTCAGTGCAGCTTCCCAGTAGAAGGCGTGTTTGTCAGCCCAGTAAGCTGCATTCTTTGTCCAGCTTCCCAGCCATCCTCTTGTTACCTCACAGGTAACATTTTCTCTCCTTCCTGGATATGCTCTGTAGCCTGTAAACTGCTTGTGCATAGTTATCCAGGTCCAAGCTTTTATCTTTCAGCAATTGCTAAGTAGAAATGGGGCATTGTGCTGCTAATTTTTAATAACAGCCTTACTCTGATAACATGATGGTAATGTCATTTCCAGATGAGGTGGTTCTGAAGTTTGAAAATTCACGAGTGAGAGCAAGAAACTTGTTATATGACACTTTGCCTGTGGTGATTCATGGAAATGGACCCACCAAGGTAAGGGGGTGTCCTGAGAAAAAGATTCGGTGTGTATTTTTTGCAAAGTAATCCCTCAGACTTGAATGCATGAGGTTACTGTCTTCCCATATGCTGACTTTCCCTGTGTACATTTACGCTGGGACACAATAAGTGGCCCAGGTCCATAGCAGCAGGATGGATCTGGTTCAAAGATCAGTGTGTAATTATACCCCCAGGCTGTCAGGCTTGATGGATCCGTTAGTACAAGGAGAATGTAAATGAAGTTCTGCTGAAACGTGATCTTACAGTGGGAGTGATGGAGGCGAAGATACTCCTCTGTCCTGTAACGCTTAACATGGCAAATTCCCTTTTGCAGCTGCAGCTGAACTACCTGGGAAACTACATTCCTCAAATATGGACATTTGAGACTGGCTGCACTGTGTGTGATGAAGGTCTGCGAAGCCTCACAGGTTTTAAGGTAAGGCTGATGTCTATTCCAAGCTCCCAAGACAGGTGTTAAAATTACAATGGGATCTTATGTGTCTGATGTGGTCCACGAGCTACCACTTCTCTCCTCTTCTCATTGAATGTAGGATGAGGCACTGCCAATGATTCTGATTGGTGTTTTCATTGAGCAGCCCACCCCGTTCCTCTCCCAGTTTTTCTTGCGGCTTTGTAACCTTCATTACCCAAAGCAACGAATCCAACTCTTCATTCACAACCATGTAAGTAAAGTTGGCCTGTGATGGTCTTAGCAAATGCTGGGAAAATGTATACCTCCTCCTGTACTCTAGTCACCCTTCCAACCTTTGACTAGCCTGCCAGGCTTTGTAACCCCAGTACTCATCTGCAATGACACCTATACAATATCTGCATTCGGCTGTAAAGATGTGGAAGTCGGAAGAGCTGTTGCTTGTCTGGTTTGGCATTCTCAGGAACAGGAGGCTGAGCAGCCTGGGATGAGTTCATCTCACCTGTTTTTCCTTATTTTTCCTCTGGCATAGGAGAAACATCACTTGATGCAGGTGGACTCTTTTGTTAAGGAGCACAGCAAAGAATACCTTGCCATCAAAGTGATTGGACCAGATGATGAGGTGGAGAATGCTGAGGCGCGTAACTTGGGCATGTGAGTGAAGAGGCAGACACGATGGCTAGCAGGGTCAGCCTGTGACCAAACTAAGGCAGTCCATTTTTCTGAGGATCATCACCATCAAGTGGATGTTTCTTCCCTTTCAGTCACTCTCTTCCAATTTTCCTGGTGTTAATTTTCCATACCCATTACACATTGGGGAAAAAATCAGCCCCATTCCTTCAGTTTCAGAAATCAAATTCTTGCTGGTTGTTTGCTCTCTCAGGAGGATAGCCCTCTATCTCCCATCCTCAACAGTCTATATGCCCAGTCCTACATCACAAAGCATATGCACCGATATCTCCAAAGGAGAGGGGCGTAGTAGTAAGGCTGAGAGTTAGTGGCAGAATATCTTGCTGTCTGTGATCAGGAGGTGTGAGTTTGAGCTCAGGTCTGGAATTAGGCCAGCCATAAGTGGGAACCTGCTCGGTCTGTGCTGGGGAAGCAGTTTGCTAAATGTGATACCAGCTGCATCTCAGCGTGTGCTGTTGGCTGCTGAAGCTGCTGTGCTTTTACTATGCTGGCCCTCTTGGTTGTTACATTAAATTAACTTTTCTAACACCCAGATTAAGACCCTTAGACTGCAAAGTGAGGGGATTCCTGCTGTTCAGTCCCTTGTCTTAACTCTGTTGTAGGAGGATTTTGATGTGACTTTTCTTGTTCTCTGGCTATAGGGATTTGTGCAGAAAGGATCCTGACTGTGACTATTATTTTAGCCTGGATGCTGAAATAGTTCTGAAGAACACAGAAACTCTAAGGATCCTCATTGAACAGAACAAGTGAGTTGTTCGGGCTGAACAATCGTTACTGGCCATCTTTCACACAAAGAATACAGTGAGCTTTTTTATCAATGGGATGTGTAAGGCACTAGATGAACTGTGTTGGGGATGGAATGTTAGATGAACGCTTCTTATTCGGTCCTGTTTTACTGTAGTTGGAATCCCTCAATTTTAGGCAATGGATATAAATCATCCCTGGTTTTGCCTTTATATAGTCACTAGAACAAATTGGATTCCAAGAGACCTGCTGCTGGATGCAGATAGATATGAGATTGTAACCATATTTGCCTTTGCTTATGTGGAATTTTATTCCAACATAGTTAACAGAAGCAGCAAGTGAGCGAGAGAGAATCTGCCTCTTAAAATCCTCTGGTTTGTAGATCTTTCCCTTTACTTCCTGTGGTAACATCACTTTTCTTTCGTGCTCACAGGTTGGTGATTGCCCCACTGGTAAGTCGTCATGAGAAGTTGTGGTCAAATTTCTGGGGAGCACTGAGCCCTGATGGATATTATGCCCGCTCAGAAGATTATGTGGATATTGTTCAAAGGCGGAGGGTGTGAGTATAGAAGCAGAGTTTCTTGCTGATGCAATCCCTCAAATACAAAGCTGGCTGCTGCACATTATCATCAAACCAGCTAATGTCAAAGAACTAGAGAACACAATTGTCTTTGGGTATAGAAAAGAAGGCTGTACTCCTAGCTGGAAGCTGCTCTATGTTCTTCCCTGAGCAGAGACCGTAACACACTTCAGGCAGATTTTATTGTGATCAGAGTAAGGTGTTGAGAGTCCTGACTATGCTGAAATCACTTCATCTTACTCATGTCATGTTTTCCCACCTGCAAATTATAGTTAGTGTGATCTGTAAAATCCCATAAAGAGCTGTATAATCTTTATCAGATAGTCTTCATAAAACACCAGGTGATCATTGAATGGAATATTCACAAAATATAATTGTTGGTTCATTCGTATTGTCGAGAGACCTCTTTTGGGGGCAGTAAATGCTGGAAATCAGCTTATGCCCTTTTGGCTAGTTCAGTTTTTTTAAATCATTAGAAAAAATTATGTTGATCTCTGGGAAGAGTTTCAAGCCATTAATTTTGTCCCCAGCAGAAACGCACAATATCAATTAATTGCTTTCACAGTGCCCTAGCATTTGTACTCCTTAAAAGCTCTGGCCAATAAAAATGATTTTTCCTGGAATGACAATTCCTGTTGGTATGGTTTCTCCCTACTGTTCTGAATTGGCTCATTTAGGCAAGCCTGGCTGATACAGCAGTGCTGCCTGCCATCCCATCAAGTCCAGCATTTTCCATCTTACTGCTCTTTCAAGTCTTACTCTCCTACCCCTGTGTTTCAGTGGGCTTTGGAATGTTCCCTACATCAGCAGCGTTTACATGGTTCAAGCTAACGCTTTGCGATCGGAGCTTGACCAGGGAGATCTCTTCCACAGTGGCAAGCTGGATGCTGACATGGCTTTCTGCCACAACGTACGGAATCAGGTCAGTTGAGGGGAGAGAGGATGGCAGGGGAGAACTGCATGCCAGTGTGAAGGTGACAAGATTAAGTGGTTTTAAGGCATTCAGCTCTGTTGGTGTATGGGGCAGGATGAACTGGCATTACTCAATCCTGTGCAGGCTTGGAACAGTGTGGGATTTCTGTCTTGTTGTGAAACCACCCAGCACCAGGGACTGATAAATGCAGATAACATTTTTGTTCTTGGGCCTATTCAGGACTGTTCTAAAAGGGGATGACAGAGTAAGAAGGAAGAACCTAATCTTACAGCAGCTGCTCTGCTCTGCTTCCAACCTTGGCTGATGATAGGCACAGAATTACTGGCTCTGCTATAACCTTTCAAAATTTCTCATATCCAGGGTGGAAATTAAAATAAAAGCCCACAGGAGAAAGAATAAGTAGATTAACAGCTTGGGCAGAGCCATGATCACTGGGGAACTGTCCAGAGCTTTTATTTCACAGTTGCTCACAGCAATGTGAGGCCTGGAAACAAAGCTTGATCATTTCTTTCTGTCCTGCAGGGTGTCTTCATGTACTTGACAAATCGGCATCAGTTTGGACACATACTGTCCTTGGAGAATTATCAAACAACTCACCTCCACAATGACCTCTGGCAAATATTCAGCAACCCTGAGGTGAGATAACCTGCATGCTCTCCAGGCTTAGCAGGCTATGTGGGATGTGAAGCCTTGGTGACCAGCTTCACCAATAAGGAAGGTTTAGGCTTTGTTATACAATATCTCTCAGCTGGGACGAGGAGTGTAGTCACAGAATTTAAAGAGAGGCTGTCTGTGTGATTCATAACGTTTGGATTTTCAAAGCATGTGAAATACTGCTGCACCAGTGCCTGGCTTTTCACTTCCTCTCTAACCAGGCCCTGCAGAAATGACTGGTTTGCTTATCTTTTAATTGCAGGACTGGAGAGAAAAGTACATCCATGAAAACTACACAGCAGCTCTGAAAGGGAAATTGGTAGAAATGGTAAGAAAACATTGCTGTTATCCATCAAAATGGGAGATTAGCATCAGGATAACACTTGTATTATCGCTGTTGTCATTTTCAGGAGTAAGCAGTTCAGCATGACCTTGTAGTCTTTAAAATCCAGAGGAAACATGACCTTGAAAGTATTTTTAGAGCAAAATCATTATTCTAGAAATACATCTCCAGCTCTCTTAAGTGGAAGTAGGGCACATAAATCAGAAAACAAATTTCTATCCTTAAGTTACTTACCACTTAATCTGACCCTATTTACTGTTAGTTTAGTCTCATTCCTTTTGCCTCAGGCACCTGTCCTTGTTTCCGCTATTCTCACCTGTCTACATTCTGCAGCCCTGCCCAGATGTTTACTGGTTCCCCATATTCACTGACACTGCCTGTGATGAACTAGTGGAAGAAATGGAACATTATGGCCAGTGGTCCACAGGTGACAATACGGTAAGAAAAAGCAGGAACTGTTTGATTTCTAGGCTGACACCATTTTCCATGTATATTTGGTGACAACAGTGTCTCCTCTAGGAAGACATTAGACCCTGCAGTTAAACCAGGAAACTGGATGCAATACTCCTAATTTTCCACCTGATTAACACCATGATTTTGCCCATGTTCTTAAATATGAATGAGTTTTTCTGAGTCCTTTGTAGTCCACTGAAGCTGTCTGCCCTTCTGATGGTAATATTGTTTACCTTGGGGTTTAATTATTGTTTGAAATGAGTTTTCCATCCTGAAAATCTTGATAAATAAACCTCATATGTATTGGTAATTACCAGAAAGAAGTGCTTTTCGTTCTTGAAGTCCAAGGTGCCCACCCTCATGGGTATTTTCATAATTCAATTTCAGGACAGTAGAATACAAGGAGGATATGAGAATGTCCCAACTATTGACATCCACATGAACCAAATTGGCTTTGAAAGAGAATGGTATAAGTTTCTTCTGGACTATATTGCACCCATTACAGAGAAACTGTACCCAGGATATTATACCAAGGTAGGTGTACCTCAGCATCAAAACTCAGCATCTGGTCAGCTCAGCATCTGCTACAATTGAAACTGCGTGAAAAGACTACTGGAATGCTCTAGTAATATGCATACTGTTTCCCAGTATGGAGGACTGACCCTGGACTCTGACTTGAGTATGTGGATCAGGAAATACGCTATTTCGCAATAACATTCTCCTGCCTTGTTGTTGTCTTTCTCTCTTAGCTGTGAGATGCAATTTAAAAATAACGCCCTGTCCTGCAGCTCAGTAGCCGTGGACTACTATAGCCCTGTAACAGATGTGCACTTTGTTCTTCTGTCCTGCAGACTCAGTTTGAGCTAGCCTTTGTAGTCCGCTACAAACCTGATGAGCAGCCCTCTCTAGTGCCCCATCATGATGCTTCCACCTTTACCATTAACATTGCTCTGAACCGAGTTGGAATAGACTATGAGGTAAGTGTTTGCCAGTGTGTCAGGAATGAAGTACAGCCTCCTGGGCAGTCCAGGCAGCTGAAAGCCCTTTACTTATGCATATCTGGCTTCTTCACACTGAAGATTGCAATTAATGACTGGGTTAGGTTTGAAGATTTTTGAGAACATTAGAACACAGCAGATTCTTCAACCACCTTCTCACACTTTCAGAGGGGATGCCAAGAGAAGGTGAGAGACCCTTTCCCAGAGGTACTTTTATTAAGCTGATGTGTCTCTTGGTCTGTTTCTCTCAGGGAGGAGGCTGCCGGTTCCTGCGCTACAACTGCTCCATTCGAGCTCCACGGAAAGGGTGGACCCTTATGCATCCAGGACGCCTGACCCACTATCATGAAGGTCTTCCAACCACCAAAGGAACCCGTTATATCGCAGTGTCCTTTCTTGACCCCTAGAGCCATGCTTCCAAGGAAAGACCTTTCCCTGGTCCTGCTCACTGCTGACTTTGAGTGGAAACAGGGAACGCTGCTGAGGGTCTCTGAGGCATTGATGAAAGCTATTTGGATATTGATTTTTAATGATATTTTAAGACTCCACTACTGGAAGATCTCCCTCTCTGATACTGCAGGTAATATCTAGGAATGTTGCTGTAGAATTTGGAAGGAGATTTTGTGCCTTCATTTTTGATTCTGCTCCTCATCCGCTGTTTCTTGGAAATGCGATTTACTTGAACCGTCACTGCTTGGTTGGCTTTACAGAAATGCTTTCTTGGACTGGAAATCCAGCTTTTTGGAGGAAAATCACAAGCTGTCTCTCCAAGTAGCTGGAAACCCTTTTCCATCCACAGCATATGCAGGACTGGACATTAGAAAATCATTTCTGGATACTATTCCAAACATAAACAATCAGGGAGTTGGCTCCAGGAGTCATAACAGTTAAATGTCATACCAGATGAAACTCGGCAGTAAGAGCCTGAAGATCATCTGATTCCTTACCTCTTTGCAGTCTTTGGAAACATATCACGAAGTTCAAAGCAGCAGTGGCGATATAGGTGCTTCCTGTTTGCTAAAGGAAGGTCTGCTAATGATACTTTACCTCTGGGATTAGTCTGAAGACATAAAAAATAACCTCCCAATCTTCTGTTACTGCAGTTTAAAGGGAGCATGCATATCCAGACAAATTCAGATCATGTTAGTAGGTGCAGATTAAATCTAAGAAAGGGAAGGCTGACAACAACTAGATCAGTGAGGAGGACTTCATTGCTGAATCAGCTCAGCTCTATCCCATGCTAAGATTTTCAAGAGCTCTAATCATGGGATAACAATCCAGAGGCCCCATTGGTCTTTAATGGCCTCATTCCAGTTCTCAGTGATTATTTGGGTAATTTTCTTTGCATCTAGCTTCAATGGGCCATCACTATAAAATAACTATTTTCTGGTACTTAGAGGAAATCGTTATTCAGTATCCTGTTATTTGAGATTCCAAACCAAAGCACTCCACTGCAGACACTTCTCCAGCGAGGTTGAGACTGAAAGAAATGAGTGGTTGGAAAGTGCTGAGAGATTGTGGTGAACTGATAGGTATAAAAATCTGTCTAGGTAGAGCCATGATTGGAGGGGGAATAGGGAGAAAGCTTTTTGCTGTTGCCTGTGAGATACCCACTCTGCTTTTTAGACACCTTTATTCTTTGGGTCTGCAAGACTAGCATGTTTCTCAAGCAGTAAATTCACATCAGAACTGTCCTTAGAAAAACCTTCATCTTAGTTCTCTGTGTCTCCAGCCTTTACTATGTAATTGTCAGGCGTAGAGCCACTTCATCTAGGATGGGACCCACTGATGCAGGCAGGATAGCTTTAGGTGTGTAAATTTTGGCAGGGAACTCTCTACAGTTTGCATGGACCTGCAGAAAGTAGAACAGGCCTTTGTCCGCTGCTTTGGGTGTGCCTTTAGGTCTGTTTCAATGTTACACACATGCAGGTGCGGAAGGGAGAAAAATCCGCCACAGACTATCAGTTTGAAAAATAAAGCGGTAACAATTTGTGCTAACTGAAATCCAGACCAAATGACTCACACACTGTTACCAAATAAAGGGACTTTGCAGGCCAATCGTTGGGAAGATGCTGAATAGGTGTACGTATTTATTTAGCAAGGGGTTTTGTTCACGTATTTTGTTATTTTGTTGTGTTTTTCCTCTGCCCAGTACAGGGATTGGAATTAATTAGGAGTCTCTGTGCTCTGGTGTTTCACACAGGATGTACAATTTCAACCAGGGCAGTTTGCATTAAACCATTACAAAACGCTGGTGTACGCAGTGGTTTGATTCCTCCGGTGCGGGCGTTGGGTTCCGGAGGCCGGTGCTTCCCGCCCAGCTCTGCGCGCGGGCCCGCCCGCCTACGTCTCCCGTGAGGCCTTGTGGGGGCTGCGCCTACAGACTACAGCTCCCATGATGCTCCGGGAAAGCGACCGCCTGGCGTGTGGCGGTGACGCGCGGCGCCTTGCGCCTGCCGGGTGGTGATACCGCGGCGGCCTTGCGGGAGTGGTGGTGAAGGTGAGAGGCCGGGTGGGGCCGGGCGGTCGGCGAGGTGGGTGTCGCTCGGGGTCAGGCCGAGCTGGGCCGGGCTCTCGGGGGGTCGTCCCCTGACAGGGGCCTGGGCCTGCTCCCCCCTCGAGGCTCGTGCCGCGCTGTGGGGGCGGGGAGGGGGGCGCTTCCCGCCCTTTGCCTCGCGCGCGCCGGCCGTTGTCCAGCCCGGCTGCTCCGTGAGGGCTGAGGAGAAGTTGATGGCGGCCGCCCGGAGCACCAGCCCGGTGCATCCCGCGGCGCTGGAATGGAGGGGGAGCAGAGCCTGGCCGTTCAGGGGCCTGTGCCTCATCCCCTGGACGCTCTGTCGCAGGGACGGGGACGGGCTGGACTCAGCGTCGCTGAAAGCTGTGGTACCGAGTTTGGCCAGGGCGAGGGAGAAGGCAGGAAAACTGCACTCGTTCGTGTTCCAGCGGGGCTCAAGCTGGCCATGCCCGACTTGTGAAACTGTAACTCTCATCCTGAAAGTAAGCAGAGGAAGGGAAGAGGTGATCCCTGGTGGGCTTGGGACCTGTTTATTGGGATGGAGAAAGAAAGATTTTTTTGTTTGTTTCCAGCGTTTGAATAACTGCTAACTGTGGAAAGTGGAGAAACTTCTTTGTTAAAGGAAGAAGGTTGTCTTTAAAATGTGTATTTACCTGCTTCTTAGCAAGTGTCTGTTTGAATGTTGGACACATAGTTGCATAGCTGTTAGCTCTTGGTGAGTTACCTTTATTTTCTGGATTTTTTTCCCTATAGCGCAATGTCCCTGTTGTTTACTCGTTCCAAGTCAATAGTTGCAGTGAAGAAGGATAAAAGACACATGGCTGAGGTAAATGCTTCTCCGCTTAAACATTTTGTCACTGCAAAGAAGAAAATCAATGGTATCTTTGAACAGTTGGCTGCATACATCAATGAGAGCTCCTCATTCCTGGAAGGTAAGCCAAACTCTTGAAGTACAAGTCTGTAATGGGGTTTTGCCCGCGCATAATTCCCCCAAGCACACACCAAAAAAACCTTATTTGGTTAAATGGCTCTGCTAGACCTGTTTTTGTTTTTATTTATAAATGCATATCTCTTTATTTGTCAATATTTATATGAAGGACAGAAAATTATTTTACTGAATTTGGGTGAAGTTCAGGGTTTGTATTTTAAACATAACTTGAGTTTATACCTATTATGAAACTGAGCTAGTTAGTGAACTACTATTTTGTTGTTGTTTGAAAGGTTGTTTTTTGTTTTTTTTTTTAAAGTGCACTGCTCAAGACCCTTTCAGTTTTGTGACTATCATCCTTTCAGTATTCTTGCCTAGGCATGTTATTGCTAGTGACTTGGAACATATGCCAATAATTGGCTTTACCAGCCTAAGACACAAACAGAACATTTTTTAAAGGTGCTGGAGTGTTTGAAGTGTTGGACGTGTTCTGTTTAAGGCAGTCCTAAGGATAAGGATGGTTGTTAGATACGCAATGGAGACCAGCAGATAAATGCTGATGCAAAATTGCTTTGGGGTAATTGTATATTTCTGGGTTACCCATGTGGACTTTGGGACACAGATAAACATTTTGTTGTGTGTGTGTTACATTAAGAGGAGGTGTCTTATCCTGTACTGAGACAGATGATTTCAGGAATTCAGAGGCATGATGTATTTTGGTTTTTAGAAACACACAAGAATGTAGAGCTTGATCCTGTCACCACAGAAGAGCAGGTACTGGAAGTCAAAGGCTACCTGTCAAAAGTCAGTGGCATTAGTGAAGTGTTGGCAAGGCGACACATGAAAGTGGCTTTTTTTGGAAGGTGAGTCATGTGCTTACGTTGCCTACGCTCCCTACTTGGTTAAGCAACTTGCATCTTTTGGATCAAAGCCAGTAACAAATATTTATAGAAGCACTAGTGCTCCAGCTTCTGCATGCAACTTGTAGCAGATGTCCCTGGTACTACTACTTTGTAAATTGGAAATACATATCATTGAACATAAACTATTTGGAAAAAATTTTAAAATAAAAAATAGAAAAGTTTTTCTGTAAGTTGCCTATGGCACCTAAGTTGTTAATACTTCTGGAACTGCTTTGGTTTAGAGAACTTGTATTTTGTTATATCAAAATAAGTATACCTGAATCTTAGAAGCCCAGCCCAGCTATACTATTCTTTAATCTCGCTTCAGGACAAGCAATGGAAAAAGCACTGTGATAAATGCCATGCTATGGGACAAAGTCCTTCCTTCAGGAATTGGACACACCACTAATTGTTTTCTGCGTGTAGAAGGGACAGATGGACATGAAGCTTTCCTACTTACTGAAGGCTCAGAGGAAAAGAAGAGTGTTAAGGTACAATTCCCTTAAGCATAAGATAAAGGAGAAAAGCACTGTCCCAATTTTTAGAAGTGCTAGAAAAGGGAAGGAACAAGAAAATCAAAGCACTATGAGTACATTTTTCACAGTTAAAGATTTTAATCATTAAAGGAGCAGAGATTAAGAGCATGTTTTTGATAGATGTGTGAAGGGAGGAATGAAGCAAGCTATAGGATAGGACTTGTTCATTTTATGTGAAAGTTGATAATGTTGTGATATGTGTGAGTGATAACAGGGAGTTGAAATGATTCAGGAAGTTCTTCTGAGCTCTATATGACCGACCAAAGTTGTAGCCTTCCTGATAGGTCCTCAGCCTTTCTTGACAGGAAATTTTCTCAAACTCTTACTGGATGGTTATCTTTTGACTGGGGAGACTCAAACAAGTTTTATGTGGAAAAACTCTCAGGGAGAAAATGATTCAAAGTTGGGTTTTATCTTAAATTGTGAACAACCCTGAAGGGGAGATAATTGTGTTAACAGGTCTTAGCATACAGGAAATGTTTTCTTTTCTTTTCTTTTCTTTTTTGAGTAGACAGTAAATCAGCTGGCTCATGCCCTTCATCAAGATGAGCTTCTGAATGCTGGTAGCCTAGTCAGCGTAATGTGGCCCAATTCCAAATGTCCTCTCTTAAAGGATGACCTGGTGCTCATGGACAGGTGTTTCCAGCTTTCTTTCCTTTCCTTTCCTCTTTATCACAGAGTTATTACATAAATGTATTCAAATATAAATTTAGTAAACATCAATGAAAGTGACCCTGTTCTAATCTTCGACAGTGATCAAAATCCTTTCATGTAGTTAAGAGCTATAATTTGTCTTGATTAGTCTGCATCACTTCAGGACAGTGTAGCTCAGATGTGTGAAATGAGTGCCCTGAACAGCTGAAACACATTTCCTAATAACTCTTTAAATTATATTTTTGATGTTTCTACAGCATAGTAATGTCTCTTCTCTTTTTACTGCTAGCCCTGGCATTGATGTAACCACAGAGCTGGACAGTTGGATTGACAAGTTCTGTCTAGATGCTGATGTATTTGTCCTGGTGGCAAATTCTGAATCAACGTTGATGCAAACTGTATGTTCAAGTCCACTTGCTAGTGTTCAGTGAATTTGGCTAGCTAAAAGGTTACACACTTTGTCATATTAATCTAAGAGGTTTTGTTCCATTTTGCATAGGAGAAACAGTTCTTTCACAAGGTGAATGAACGTCTGTCTCGACCCAATATATTTATTTTAAATAACCGCTGGGATGCATCTGCCTCTGAACCAGAATACATGGAAGAGGTTTGTGGTGTGTTTAAATTCCTTCTCTTTGCATGGATGTTATTGAGTCCATTTTGACTCTGATCCTTGTGGGTAGAATCATGAAGTGTTAGATACGATTATTTTACAGTTTGGATTTTTATTGCCATAGTGTGGAGACTAGAGGGAGTATAGACTAGCAGTCAGAACATGACTCTTGAGATTTCTAAGAAAGAAATCAAGAACTTCACTGGGGCATTCTGAAGTTAAATCAATTGGATAACTCTGGAGGATTTTATAAACAGCAAGGGTTTTTTCTTATTATTTTGTATTTGTGGCCTAGACCAGCAGAGGGCATCTGTGTGCCTGATCTAACTTCTGAGATGGAGTGCAAAGTGAATTTAATTGCATGTAGAGTTTTTCCTATTCATCTCTTAGGTGCGTCGACAGCACATGGAGCGGTGTACCAGTTTCCTAGTAGATGAACTGGGTGTGGTGGATCGAACACAGGCAGGGGATCGAATTTTCTTTGTGTCTGCAAAAGAAGTGCTGAATGCCAGGATTCAAAGGGCTCAAGGGATGCCGGAAGGAGGTGAGGATAGCTAACAGAGCCTTTCAGTTTTCTTATAGGGAAGAAAATACAGAATGTCTTGTCCTAAAAACAGACAAAACGGGGGTGGGTCAGATTATTAAGAGAGCAGCGAAAAGCAAAGAGATGACTTAGCAACTCTTATGCATTGGCCCTAAGGTAAAGCAGGAGTATCTCCTGATGTCCAACATCTGATTGCTTTCTCAAAACTTGTGGTTATTTTGTACTTTCCTTCTCTCAGGTGGAGCATTGGCAGATGGATTTCAAGTGAGAATGTTTGAGTTTCAGAACTTTGAGAGAAGATTTGAGGTGAGTGTTAATGTGTACTAACCTGTTTAGGCTTTACTCCTAAAAGGCTGGGGTGTAGAGTTTAGAAACATGAGTGGGACCGTATTTTGGAAATAGATTATACAAGAAGGAAAAATTGTGTTAGTGTGTTTCTGCCTGCTGCTAATCTTGGCTGCCTCCTGTATGCAGGAATGTATTTCCCAGTCAGCAGTAAAGACAAAATTTGAGCAGCATACAGTGAGAGCAAAGCAGATTGCGGAAGATGTTCGTCTCATCATGGATTCTGTGCATATTGCTGCCCAGGAACAGCGGTGAGGAGATGCTGATGCTTGATGCTTGCATGACTGAAGCTTGCGTTCTGGGAGAAATTGAAGGGAATATAAGCATTTAAAATGCAAAGCAGAATACGGAGGGTTTGGGAGCAGGAAGGGCATGAGGCAGTAGTCTTGCTTCTAGTGAATTGTGAAAATATTCGGAGAGGAACATCCTTTTTATCCACGTGCCATGTGTACGTAATGTATTGTAGATACTGGCACCCTTTGTTCTTGGGCAGGAGAATGTCTTTTGTCTTTGGAATTCTAAAGGTATCTGCAGATGAGAAATGCACTTATCTGGCTTTTTGATATGCACTTTTTGCAATCAGAGTTTACTGTCTGGAAATGCGAGAGGAACGACAGGAACGTTTAGGTTTTATTGACAAACAGCTGGAGCTCCTTACTCAAGACTACAAGCGGAAAATAAAACAGATCACAGAAGAAGTGGAGAGGCAGGTAAGGAGGAGTGACTGCCGAAAAAGAGAAGAGATTGTCTGAAACAGCTACCAGTGTGGTGGGAGAAATGCAAAGTGCTGACAAAGGTTTGAAGTAATAGGGATGTGGGGGTTACAGATGGGAAGAGAAGGAATGCTTTCAGAAGGTTTTTGTCTGTTTTGCTTTTTTTTTTCCGTGAGGTAATAAAAGGAAAAGTAGATTACTTGGGTAGAACTTTCAGAGACTCATATAAGATGTTTTAAATAAACAGTGAGACTTTGATTAACGTTTGAATTATTATTGCTACTGCATTTTGGCCTTGAATGCTTCCAAAAATGCTAAAATGTTTCGGGTAAGTTTCCTTTTTTCGGTCTTGAATAATGTCAGTTTTCTTACTGTCAATAGTATCATGCCATTTTAACTTTATTATGAATATACAGGAAAGGCCTGTTCATTTTTCAAAAAAACAGACAACATAGGATATGTGGTCTGAATTGTTACACAAAGCATAGATCTACATACTTTTAAGCCATCTTCTTTGTTAGAAGTCATCAGTGTTGCGTTTCAGAGTTGACACTCAATGGCAACATGGTGCTGCAAAATCATAGTGCCTAGAGTTCAAAAGTGCTTATTCAGAAATGCGTACCTTCAGTGATGGTTTTCCATCTCTCCTTGGGGCAGAATGTGTAGTAACTCTGTCCTATATGGCTGTTTCTCCAGGTATCAAATGCAATGGCAGAGGAAATCAGACGGCTTTCAGTGTTGGTAGATGAATACCAAGCAGATTTCCATCCATCTCAAGTAGTTCTTAAAGTTTACAAGAATGTAAGTGGTGATTGCTTCTTACAGGTTGCTTAAGCAATGTAAGCAGACCTTTTTACGGCAAGTTCTGTCTGAATCAATAATGCCGCCAGCTCTTTGAGATGCTTAACATTCTTCCAACTAGGAATAACTGAGCTTTTCATATTGCAAAATGTCTTTTGTTAAAATTTCTTTTGCTGGGACAGCTTCTGTAAACAAAATGACATTTTAAAAAAAAAAAAAGGGGAAGGAAATTGTGTTTTGGTTTTTTTTTTTTAAACTAACCTCAGTGATAAATAGATACATGTATGACGTATTGCACTGTATACATCAAACAGAACCTTTCCTAGACTACAGAGTATACGTGAAATTTCTTCATTTGGTTTTCCCTCTCCTTCACTGAAGAAAGGAGAAGAATGAAATTGATGTTAGAAGAGTGGGCAGACAGAATGCATGCTCCTCTTTTAGGAGTGTTTTAGGGTTTTTTAGTTTTTTAACTGGGAAGCTCTAGCACCTCTACCTTGCATCTTACCTATGTTTATTTAATCTCAATAACCCTTATAACCCTTTTTTGTTTGTCAGGAACTACATAAACACATTGAGGAAGGTCTGGGCCGTAACATGTCAGATCGTTGCTCCAATGCAATCACAGCTTCCCTGCAGACAATGCAGCAAGAAATGATAGGTCAGTTCTGCAGGCAATATCTCCCTTTCTTTTTTCTTTAACTGTAATGCAAAATAACTAAGTAGATGTTCTGGGTTTCTCTTTACTCTGATGGCTGATGTGCAGCTGGCATCGTCTTAGTTTCCGTCGTGATTAGTAATGCTTATATTTAGAGGAATAGTTATTACTGCTTTTCCTACTCTGTGCATGAATTTGTTCAATGCTTTAGTAATGTATGTAATCAGCTTAATCCTTAGTGACTGAGACAGGAACACTTTTAGAACTGGCCTTCAGATTCTGTTTTCCAAGCTATTGCTAAATTGTAAACTACAGCTACTTGTAAGGATTTGGGACTGTCCATGGAAAGACTTCCTTCCAAGCTGATCTAAAGAACTAAGAATTGAATGATAACTTGTGATGTGCCTCTTGCTTTGCAACATGCAGATTCAGGGAATTTAAGATACTAACAAAAATAACTGCAGAGGATGGAACAACCAATAACCACTCAGATTATGGAGTGCCATTCCAGTTAATTAGTGTGAACTCAATAGCCCACTTTTGGAATGTGTTTATATTCTCTTCTTGCAGATGGTTTAAAACCCCTTCTCCCAGTCTCTTTGCGCAGCCAGATAGACATGTTAATTCCCCGACAGTGCTTCACACTCAGCTATGATCTGAACTGTGATAAGCTTTGTGCCGACTTCCAAGAAGACATAGAATTCCATTTCTCTCTTGGATGGACAATGCTGGTGAACAGGTTTTTGGGACCAAAGAATGGTCGTCGGGCCTTGATGGGCTATAATGACCAGGTAAGATACCTTATTGAGTGGTCAGGGGTAGGTGTGATATTCATACCTCCAGTGGCTGTGAAGCATTTTTGGTGGGAAGGGCAGTGTCTTGCATTCTTTTATTCTGTACTTTGTTTTTGTTTTCTTTGTGTTTGTCCTTGCTTTTCTAATTAGGTTCAACGCCCTTTAACACCAGCAAATCCCAGCCTGCCTCCTTTGCCTCAGGGTTCTATGACCCAGGAAGAGCTCATGGTGTCAATGGTCACTGGACTGGCCTCGTTAACTTCCCGAACTTCCATGGGGATCATCGTGGTTGGTGGTGTGGTGGGTTGACAATCTGAGAAGCATTTATATACATAACCTTGGAGCACTGACTTGAAAAGTGCTTGCACTGCTGAGTCCTGTAGATATTTCTGATTCACAGATAACAAAATACTTTCTCGTTTTGTTTTCCACTTGAGTGCAAATATTGAGCTTATTTTTGCGTAATAGTTATGTTGGAAGACAGAGTTGTGAAGATAAAAACCTGTCAAAGTATGTTATAAAAACATTAGTAGTCTCTGATATTCCTGTAAGAATAAAAGAAAAATTTAGTATTTGTCTTTTCCTATTGACAGAGGAATGAGAACAGAGGTTAAAGTTGAGATTTCCACCAAGATCCTCTGATGATGTATGTCTCCCTACCTGGAAGGGGAAGAGAGCACTTAATTTTAGATACTATGCCTAATTTATTTCATAGAAAATCAGCACTTCCTGCTTTTCTGTCTTTTGAGGGGGGCAGGAACGTTGCATGGTAACTCTAGTTCATGTTGTAGAAAGAATATAAGTTTCTCCAGTGACGGTTCCTTGCCTACATGCTGTTTCAGAGTATATAGGAAAAGGAAGATGATTTCCTAAAAATGCCTTTTTCTTCAGAAACAAGAATGCTGTGAACTGGGCGAAGTTATTTCGCACATGTAAATATAACTTAAATGTCCTGGAAAAGTTAACCCATAGGTATTCTTATGTTGTAGACTGGGTAGCAGTAGTAAGCTGTCTGACCAATGAAACTAGCTGCAAGTCAGGGTTGTCTTTTGGAGGTTTCTGGCTTATTTTTATGTGCCTAAAATATAAGTGCAATGATCTGTGCACTGTTGTCAGGAGGCAGCACCATTCCTAGATGAAGATTGTATCATTTGTTTTTCCCTGTGCATATTTTAGGTCTGGAAGGCTGTGGGTTGGAGACTGATTGCTCTCTCTTTTGGCCTTTATGGGCTGCTTTATGTATATGAGCGTCTCACCTGGACCACAAAAGCGAAGGAGAGAGCTTTCAAACGGCAGTTTGTAGAGTATGCTGGAGAGAAATTGCAGCTCATTGTCAGCTATACAGGATCTAATTGCAGCCACCAAGTCCAACAGTGAGTTACCTATATTCACCTAACACCTTGTCTAAATTCTGTTGCATTTTTGTTGTTTTGTTTTGCTTTGTTTTTTAATAGGATGATATTCCTTGTTAAAGCAAGATAGGTCTGCATGTTGGACTCAAGATTTAAAAACGCATAACGACGTGTTTTAAAAAAATATTATGTTGTGTTTTTTAATAACCTGATGTAGTGTGTAGGTGCTATTAACCATTAGTGTTAATGTACTTCAGTCTCTCAAATGAAGTTGCTCTCATGGCTCTAACATATTCTTGTGCAGAGGTGGAAAGATGTTTTCATCTGAGACAGTGTCATCACTGTACATCAAAGGGATTTATTCCTTGAATTTAGTTCTCGATCTTACTTTTTGCTGTCCAACTATTCTTCCTGTTTCATAGAGAGCTTGCTGGAACATTTGCTCATTTATGTCAGCAAGTAGATGTCACACGGGAGAATCTTGAGCAGGAAATTTCTGCCATGAATAAAAAAATCGAAGTTTTGGATTCACTGCAGAGCAAAGCAAAACTGCTCAGGTGAGATTTTCTTATTACATATATACAAACATCTGCATACAATTGTTTTTCCTGTAATTGCCCCAAAATGTTCAAATTAGGATGCATCTCTGAGTGCAGTCCTTCTTCCATCATAGCTTTTGATGTGCAGACATCAATCAACATCTTTCCCTACCAATTTGTGTTCCCTTTTAGTGTTATATTAAAAATAATTTTCTACAATATATTAAAATGTCTGGCAGAGATATCAAAACAATATTCTTCAGCCTCTAAATAGAAAGAAAAGTCACTTAGATTCTTTTTAATTTGTTAGAAGAAGGAAAGATGCTAAGCCCTTGTACTGTCAACAGTCATTTAAATCTTTTGTCTCCTAAAAACACCTTTTCCTTCTTTCTTTTGGCTTGTATGGAATTAGAGTTCCTTTCTGTTTACCAAACCACGCAGTCCTCTGGAAACTCTTCCAGGCTATTATAAAATCATGTAAGTCTCTCCCTCACCATTTTACACAATAGAGTCTGACATTTGTCTTCACCCTGGAAAAGCTGTTGGGAAGAATTTCTCAAACATACCTTACCTGCACAAATAATAAGATCGCTCTGAAGTTGTGACCAAGATCTCACTATGAACCGCAATGGGGATTGGTAGCAGGCTAGTGTTCCTGACCTGAAGGAGACAAGGAATGGTAGCAGCGTTTTAGAATGGACCTCCTTGGCACTCCTCTCCATTCCTTGCTATTGACTAGTCATAGTAATGCTTCTTTCAGATCAGCTTGAGAAGAACCAATTTACTCACCTAATGGAGACTTTTTGTCTTTACAGGAATAAAGCGGGTTGGCTTGACAGTGAACTTAACATGTTCACACATCAGTACCTGCAACAAGGCAGATAGTGTGAGAAGAGAGAAAACCGACACTGTTTCCCTTCAGTGCTTTCAATTACTGCAGAGAACATGGTGGGTGATGGAATCCCTAAAGGGAACGAACAAAAGTCTATTCCTATGTTTCCGGTTGCTGTGTGAACAATAGGATTCTACATCCTTGTTTTGTGTCCCACCTCTAAACACTAGCTGTTTATGACTCTTCTTTTTCCTGTTTGGGAGACTAGGCTATTTCAGAAGGAATGTGTGCTTCATACATTTGCAGGGGGCTTTTAAAATCAAAATGAAGTACAGTAACAGTCAAGTTTAAAAGCAAATGTTTATCAGGTTAAAAGTTATTCTAACACATCTTTCTTTACGGAGTCATTCATTTTACTACATGAAGGTAGTAGAGCTTTTGACTTCAAAGCCCCAAGTTTATGTATATGACAAGCAGCTGTTTTTCTATACAGTGGTCTCATGCACACAAATATCACAGTTTCACAATACTTTACTTTTATAGCCCCTTGCAGGCCTATCTCGTAGGTAAACCTTCCATTAATGTAGAACATGGCAGAGAACCGCTGCACCGTTTCTCTTCATTGCTGTCAGCATGTTTAAACCTATGAACAAAACCTAGTTCTATTCCAGAGCAAGAGGGACTAAGATTTTGCTTTGGTACGTTTATTGTCTTTGGAGTTAATTTCTTCCTCTTCAGAGCTCTTTAATAGTGCAGTCTGGCCCATTTCACATCATAGACAAATAGTTTGCAAAGACATAGCTAGCTCCTGTGAAGGATCTAGTGTTGATAATTTGGCATCTTATTGAGGAAGAAAATTAGGAATGAAAAGATGAGCCAGTTGACAGAATGTAAATAACTGCCTTATCTCATAAGTTCATGAATGTGGGTTTTTTTGTGTGTTTTGTTCTGTGGTTTGGTTTTTTTTTTTGCATTGCACAGCTGTGTTTCTGGAAGCAGGCCTTTGGAATTCTATTATCATTATTTGGCCACAAGGACAGCATGGGGATTACAAGCTGTAAGAGATTTTGCTTCATGTAGAGTTCCTGTAGGGTGTTGCAGTAATAATGATTTGTTGTTTCTCTTCTGTTAAAAGTATGAGGGTGGGAGAGACCTGTCCTTCCTATTTAATGCCAGGGTAAGAATGGGTTAAGTCAACTTTTTTTTTTTTAAAGACTTTTTATTTGCAAACAGATCAAATCGATCATTGAGTTTTGCCCTGAAGCAGTTTTTAATCTTGAGTATAAGATTTGGGAATTGTAAGGACTTGAGTCTCTTCGTGTTGGAATTGATAGAGGAGAAATTCCCACTGATTTCAGTAGTACCAGGATCAGGTTCCTGTGTTGCAAAGCTTCTTTTCCACTTGGTGGATCCATATTTTATCATATATTGGGTATGACCTGTATGTTTCCAACAAAATATCTCTCAGGAATCCAGAATCAGATCCTGGAGTTCGGGGGTTAGGGTCAACCTAAATCTGTTCAGTATCAAACATTAGAGAATATGGGTTATCTGTGGGCAGGTCACAGCTGAATTCAGAACTACTAAGGTGTTTCTTTTTTGTCATATTGACAGCGAGACTTTTCACTTGAAAATTGTATCAGCTAGCCTTAGGACTTCTCCTTCGTGCTCAGGTGTGAATAAATGTGCCTGTGACACGTTCTCTGCTTCATGGAAAGTTCCAGAAAGAAGAAGGAAGCTGGCTGATACTTGAGGGAGAAAAAATAGTAAGGTGTCAGTAAGTACTTTAGGCTGTTTTAAGATTTGCAGTAAGACTTGAAGTTTCTTGGTTATGTGGGAGTTGGCAGTGAGACTCCCGTTATGTCTCTGGAATGCAGGAGGCAAACTTTTCACTTCCAGTGGACAGCTTTGAATCCAATGCAAAAAGAAAAACTGTTTTCATCAGAGGGCTCTTTATTGACCTTGTTCAGTTTCCTCAGGCAGCCACCAGTACACAAATATGGCTTGGATCTGAACAGAGACTGGGTGAGAGAGAAATTTGAGTCCTTGCCTTTAGAAATGTGTTCTCTATGCTTGTGGTGAAATATACCAGAGTTAAGTGGAATCGTCCACTATTATTCTGCTGTGAATAAATTCAGATCTTTAGTCTCCCAAGCTATTACGTACACATTCATAATAGACAGTGTACAATGCTGTTGAGTTTAACATTAAGCAGATCCCTGATAAAAACAGGAAATTGTCAATTCCAGGTAGGGGGAGATGATGTACTACTCAGCAGCTCTAGATTACCTGAAGTGCTGACCTTGCCTTTGAAGACATGTGCTGCTAACATCTCTTCAGCAGCCCTTTAGAGGAAATCTGATAAGTGATCTGATTTTCAAAGCCAGGGTCAGATTTGTAAAGGGAAAGAGATTGATGGGTTCTTAGAATCTAATGTCTTGCCAATGTGTGTTTCTGACACTGTTCAGATTTTGGTGATGTAGGCATTCTCACTGTAGCGTTGAAACCTAACCTATAGAATGGGGGAAAGAACCACTTGAATTTTTTAAGAAGCAAAACTGCTAACATGGGGGAAGTATATTTTAAGTATGTGTGTAACCCTTGTCACTAGAAGCTGAGTGATCAAGAATTGAACTTTTAACAGAAAGACTTATGAGTTGGTTTCCTTTCTTAAAGAAAATACAGCTGTACTTCTTTAATTCAGATTGGTGGAGGAGTGAACACTATTAGCAAGGAGATTATCTTCTGCTTTTCATAAGGAATGATAAACTAATCCTTTGAACAGGTAATTCCAAAAGCAGTCTTCCCCCAAACTCTTGTTAAAGAAGGTCAGCTACATGCACTTTATCTTATTGCTGCTACTTATCATTGTGTTATGTTGATGGAGCTCTTCGAAATACTCTTACCAGTGAGTTTTCTCTTTGCTGTATTTAAGGTGATAAATTTGCATGAATTATTCCTGTATCAATGCTGTAAACAATGGAAACCAAAATAAAAATGAATTGGAAAAATACTTCTCCTGATGTGTTCTGCGTATCTTGATACAAAGTCTTCAAGCGTGTAAGTATGATACTACAGCACAGTAGCATGTCATCACCTGAACGTAAATTGTATGTTTGATAGTGACCTTTTATCTGCATTCTTACTGTAAAAAGATAACAAGGAGAGCAATGGTACTGTGTGATCTGAAAGAATCTCACAAACTTTCTTAAGTTGTACTAAAAATGTCAAGACTGAATCTGATTTCTTGAGAATATTATAGGAAGTAATGGTCAGCAACCACTGCATTAATAGCGTGAAAGAGTGGTGCTGAATCAGTATTCTCAGCTTATAGATTACATCGTGTGTGCTAGAACTGAAAAAAAGACACTTCTAGCGATAGGTTTTCACATCAGAGGCGTTCTGGCTTCTCTGTGACTTGGTGGTACTCGGTCTGTCCCAAAAATGAGCCGTAGCGATTTAGTGAACCCGAGAGGAGCAGGTCTGGGGCCGTTTTCTGCCTTGCCTCCTTTCCTGCCCTTGTCTAGCACAAGGGGTTCTGGCCAGCGAGTCGGGACGGGCCCCCCCCGCCTCGTGAGTCGGGGTCGTGCCCTCACCGCCCGGCCCTGCCCTGCCCGGCCGCCTTCGCGGGGGCCCCGCCGCGAGCGGAGCGACAGCGCGGCCGAGAAGGGCACCAGAGTTCCCCGGCGGGCAGCCCCGGGAGGCGGGGCCTCGCTCCCCGCGCATGCCGGGAACCGCGGCGCGGGCCGATCCCCGGCAGGCGGCCGCCCGGCTGCGGGAATGGGAACGGCCGCGGCCGGGCAGGGGCTGCCCTGGGGAAACTCGGCGAACCCCGGCGGCGGCTGGAGCCAGGGCGGGGATCCCCCGGCCGCGAGATCGCTCAGCGACCCGGCGGTTCGGAGAGGCGGGGTGCGGCACAGGTGGGCCCGAAAATGCGGAGCAGGCGGGAGGGGAGCGGGGAGGGCTTTAAAGTCTGCGGTCCTGGAGCTGCCTGGCGTGGCAGAGACTCGCAGGCTCCCCCCACCGAGCTCTGGAGGGAGGGTTTACCAGTCGTCTGTCAGCTGCCACACTCCCTCTGAAAGAGGGAGGGGGAATTTTATGATGCCCCGGGCGGTCTCTCCCGGTCCTGGTAGGTATGGGAGAGCTGTACTAGCGTGCACGCTCAGAAACAGGTCAGGGAAGCTCTGCATAGGTGTTGGACATCTTTCTTGCTGAGATGTGACTACTTAGGTCCCGAGGCAACCGTTTGTTTTTTTTACTGAAAGAAGCTAAGCTCCCTTTTGCAAAGAGTTCTAACTAAAGTAGTTTCATAAGCTTGACCCCTTGGGGTAGAGCGTGAAAGACTAACAGCTTCTTGTTGATTATGCTAAGAGTGGATCTCATCTGGTAAAACCCTTCCAGAAAGTCCCTTGACTAATGTTAATTTCTAAGTATTTACTTTCTGGTGAGCAGTGATGAAGGTATGCTTTTAGCTTTGTCCTGTGAATATGTGAGAACTTCTGGTTTGTTCAAGTGATCTCAAAGAAATTTAGTGTCTCTAGACTGATATTTCTATTTTATGTCCAGCACCTTTCTTGTAACTAAAAGGTGCGTTGTGGGTGTTTTGGTTGTTATCACTGCGCTTTGCTCTTCCCAGTACTGTTGTACAGCATATGCGTTTGATTCTTCATGTCCAGTTGCCAAGGTAGCAGATGCAAAAACAAATTAGGTAAGCTGTAGAGAAGAGTTTAGGGGATCCTTTGGAACAAAGGGTCATAGAGAAGCACATAGTTTTAAATGATAACATAACTAATTACTTTAGCCAAAGACAATGTCTTTTTTTTTTTTTTTTAAGTAAAACACTGCAAATTTAGAGAAGTTTATGATGTTGTAAGGATGTTGAACAGCATGACAGCATTACAGCCAGAATAAGTTTTTTGTTTGTTTGCTTAAACTCCTTTTTCTTCCACTCTCTTCTAATAAAAGGGCAATAACCCTTAGTGATTAATGTGTGGGACTGGAATTGTCAGAGACCTAGTCTTGAGTCATCATTGGGCCTTTTAAAGTCTTCCTGCCTGGAGAGTGTGGCAGACACTTGACTTAATATTTCTTTTGGCTGTAGTAAAGAAATTCATATTCACTATTCATATGTTGAACTTATGAGCATCCAGGTAGTATCACAATATGAATTTTGATGCTTAAAAAGAAGATTAAAGCAGAATTATATATGATTGGCCTTAATATCAGCCTCTGAATCAAATGTCTCTCATTTGGCTTTTTGATGCTACTTTTTCATGTTTACTGTTTCCCCTGTAAGAGTGTCCTGCCTCTATTCAGTCAGCTACCGGTTTTGGGGTAGAAAATATTTGACAGTACATGTGAGGGTCAGCGAGGTATGCTGTGATGCTGGTTTTTAGCGTAAAGAGTATTGCGAGTGGCTCATTTCTCAGGAGCAATGTTCAAAGATCAATACTCCTAAGATTCCAACACCTGTAAGTGATTTTTATGAGAAGTCCTCTGAAGATGTAATTATCTGTTTTTTTCTCTGTCTGCTTCTTTGCTTAATGCTTCCATTCATGTGGTTTGCCTTTCCTCTGGCTTTACAGAAAAACGCGTTCATAGGATGGAGTTAGAGCACCTCAGTAGGCTGCGTCAGGCCAACCAGGACCTTCTACAAAGGCTCAGAATGAAGCAGGAAGAGATCAGAAAAAGTCTTCCCAGCAAGCCACTTTTTCCAGCATCTCTTCATAATATAGCAACTACCGAAAGATCACTCCCCTTGCCCAAGAGAGGGGTATGTGCTGTGTCTATGCTAAAAGTGCTGGGAAGCAAATGGGTCTTGTATGATAGGCAGCAGCTCTGCCTATAGAGCAGTGTGGTAAAGGAGACATGAACACAGAGCAGCTGGTAGAAAGTGGAATATAGACCCCATTAGAAAAGCAGCTAAACTTTTGTTTGTTGTTTATCCTATGGTCTCAAATATGTTCTCACTGCAAAGGCTTCAGAGATCAGCTGCTGCCTAAGAAATGTAGGCTTCTTAATCTAAGATAGGAAGAATCATCATGGAACGTGTTTCTTCTAAGCCTAAAGGCTGAAAGTTTAGTAGCTCTGCAGCTTGGGAAGAAGCTGCATTTAGCTGTAAGTGGATCCCTTTCTTATCTTGTGCAAATGTGTGACAGAGGTCTCATGAATAATATTAAGATTTTACATTTTTCCCCACTGGAATTTAAAAGGATGAGCAGACTAGATTGAAAGGTTGATTTTTCTCTTGCTGAGTAAAATGTCCTAATAACAGATGCTTGTAATCTGAATGATGCCTTGTGATATGAGAGTCTCTGTCCTTGCAGAAGGAAAATCAAGTTGATACTGTGTCTACACCGCATGATCCTGCAACGTTGGTGTCGGTGGAACCTGGAGTTTACGCAGCCAGAGCAGCCCTCTGTTTCTCACTCAGCAGCAATGACAGAGGGGTGCAGCAACAAATGAAGATGCAGGAATCAATGGGTTTGGATTCCAGCTTTTCTGGTAAAGAAGAGAATGTTGTTATGCCTGTGTCTGCAATCATTACATGTAGTAGAGAAACCTGCAGGCTGGATAGGGATAGCCATGTTCAAGGAAGTGCAGAGAAAGAATCTTTCCTTCTGGGACATGGAGAGAACAGAAAACAGTCCACTATTCCACATGATCTCAATGAGAAAAAACAGCCTAAGGGTCATTTGGACCCGTCACTGAACAAAACACAAAGTGAAGAGACCAGCAGGGAGCCCATAACGCCTAAATCAATCCTGCTGACATCTCAGTCCAAAGAGTTGAAGGTAAATGGTGAAATCAATACCTTGCTTGTTTTTGTAAGTCAGTAGGAGGATGGGGGGGAAGGGTCAGGAGAATACTGCTTACTCTGTTTCCACTATGTAAATTGGATGTCAGGGTCAGACCTGTCCTCAGCCATAGCAGCCAGGGAGTGTTGGCAGTTTGTTCAGCCCCTGCTCTCCTTAGCCCTTGATCCAAAGATCAGATAGCTGTAGCATTGCACTGTAAGACTTCTTAGTATTTGCATATGTGATTCATAAGCTCAGGGAGAACAGCCTAATGCAGTGCTGCTGCTACACAGTTTGTTTCCTTAAACTTGAACGGTAGGCTATTGCCATTGTCATCCTCCAAGGCAGTGCGAGTGGCCTGATACTTGGGGATACGAGATGCAGGGAACTCAGTATTTTGCTGAAAGCCCTGACACATACTGCCTTAGCTTGGGTGAGTCACTTGCCTCCTCTTTCAATTTTATGAATTGAGAAGGCAAAGAGCTGGTGAGCAAATTACTGGTAGAGCTGTAGACAGCATCCATCCTCAAACTAATCCACAGATGTCCAATTTAAATAACTGTCAGTTATCTCCCAAGCTAAACCTTTGAATGTCCTGCTAGATGTATAGGAGGTCTTTATGAATTTTTTTTCTTCCCAGAAGGAAGCTGGTCATGTGACCTTTCAGACTGAGCCTGAAGAATATACCATGCCTGTGAGTAGCTGGTCCATGTGTCCATTCCTGGGCTATGACTGGATTGCAGGTGAATCTTAAACCTGAAGCAAAGCACTCGGTGTGATGTGGTGATATAAAGAGTTAAAACACAGCTTACCCTCCCTTTAAGTTGCAGTGTGACAGAACCGCAGACCTAGAGCCCATGGAGCTGGTCTCAGCGGAGGAGCTGTAGTTTTGTTAGCAGCCATTCCCCATCCAGGATAGAGGTGATCTGTGCTTCCCTTGAATGGTGAAGTGGCAATGGTATGAGAATCCTTGCAGCAAATGGCAAAGCTGAGTGGGGTCAGAGGGAATAGCAAGTGACCAAAATGAATGAATGCAATGAGGAACCCAAATCACACCAGAAATCTCTGACTTCACATGATGGCGTGCTCTTCTCATTATCCACTTTGGTGCTCCAGACTTTTGGCTGTCTTGAGCATTTTGCATGAGGCTTGCTTGGGTGCTTTCTCAAATTCAGTAAAGCCTTGAACTTTTCTCTTTCCTTGGCATTCTCAGGGCTCCTAGATACAAACTCTTCAGTAGCAGAAAAATCTGATCAATATTTTGCTGAGCTGCACGAATTCCGACAGGCCAACAAAGAAGCATGTATCCATGAGCAGCACTTGGAGTAAGCGGGTACAGGGGGAAGGGCTGAAGCAGCAATGAATCAATCCCTTTTAGAATAATGCAAAGCGTAGTCTAACTGCAGTGGGAAATTGTAAGGGTGGCTCTGTAGGCCTCTACCTCCCTGTCAGGAATGTATGCTTGGAAAAGGTGGGGGCTGTTCAGAGGGCCTGCAGCCCTGTCACTAATTGATTTGTTCCTGTGTTTCTTTAGGCCCAAGGCTCTGGATTACATAATTCCTGGACAAGAACAAGATTTGATAACCAGTTCCCATAAGTGTAAGATCAGGTTTCTTTCTAATGCAATTTCTTTGAACAAACAACTGAGCATTCTTTACCTGTTGTTCTGAGTGAGTAGACACATCATGTAAGACAAGGAAAAATGTGTTGTTCTTAGCTGCAATTTCTAATCCAGACTCAACTCTCTCCTCCAAAGAGATCAAGTCTTCTGGGCATCCTCTCTCAATCAGTGTCATCTTACTTTGTCAGGGTTTCTTGTAATTGACTACAGTTGTGTTTTTTTAGTTGAGGGGGTTGAGTTTTGGTTTTGCCTTTTAGGAACTTATTTGGGGGCAGGTAAAGTAAATGATATTTTAGGGAAAGCAGCCCTTTTTCTGTCGAATGCATGTGTGGCACTGTGGTAGAAGACAGCTTTATACTGCTAGTGTTGCAGAACCTTCTGACAAACTAGAAATACCATGATGGTTCATTATTCTGTGTGGCAGGTGTTTACTGTTATCGATTAAACCAGCGCCTCTTCACTGTCCCTGTGGATTCAGAATCTGCCTGCCCCATGTGTAAGATGCCACGTGACCACCAGCCCTCAGAGACACTGGAAGAGCCAGCCTATGTCAGGTAGATGAACATCTTTGCTTTGTAACGTGCAGAACTCAAGGAGACAATGGGAAGAAAAAGCTGATCGTGTGAGGGAGAAAAGAGTGTCAGAATAGCTCTATAGAAGGTTACTGCTCTCAAGGCAGAGAAATCTCTTGCCTAAAAACTGCCTACCAATCTTTTCCGCAAGGAGAAATAGTTCTGAAGCTGGTGAGAAATGCATGTTTTATCTGAATTTGGTCCAGATTCTGAATGTACATGTGAAGTGTCTAATGCCTCAATCCAAAACTGCTTGCCTTCATTCATTTTGGGATTGGACCCTTAGATTTTGAGTGGAGAAGGCATGCAGATTTCCTCTGCCTTGTGGAAGATGTATGTAGGCAGTTACTTCCCTTGTGTGGTTGCAGGGTCAGCATTCCCAGGTCTACCCTTATGCCTGCCTACAAATACAAAGCTCATCGCAGGAAAAGCTTTGAACCAGCAGACAGTCTAGCATTACCCTCGGTAAGTTGCTGTCTTCTTGCTGATACTGATTGCCCAATCCAAGTTGGGCATTGTTACAGTACAAGAAGGAACTATGCCCTCCCCGGCATAGTTTCCACTAAAACGTCTGAGCTGAATGGTCTTTGGACTTTTATGGTGGTGGGTGAAGTTCTCATCTGGGTTGCTGACACAGCAAGAAAAGCCGTTTGTGCGTGCATCTGAGTTCGTACCTTCATGTAACTGGCATAAAGTATATGACATGTCTCCAAATGCTTTATGCTGAGGAAAAGAAAGTGCCGTATGAAGCTGTATACTGCTGGGGCATAATTCAGCTGATCTATTTCAGGCATCAACCTTGCAACAAAAAGAACCATACCTAAGAATGCCTGTCTCTCCTAGGAGATATTAAAGAGTCTAAAAGACAAGCTTCTGTGAAGTATACACATGGTATAGGGATGAGGCAAAATCAATAGTGACAAGGTTGGATTTACAACTGTTTTTGCAGAGTTGGTCTTGTATACCAGCCACTAGGCAATGCTGCAAGCAGTATTACTTATCAGACCTAGCCCTGCCCTAGAGACCTCCAGGGAAGAGGTAGGAAGAAGCTTGGTTTGAGGTTTAGGTAACTGGATGAGTCAGTTGAGACAAATTCAAAGAGGTCAGGTGCTTGAGTTCACAAAGCAGGAGATCAGTTTAGAAATAATTAGCCCATGAAAGGTGGAAGAGGGGACAGCTATGCAGTTTTGCATAGAAGAGATTTCTTCTCTTTCCTTTTAGTGACATAAAACTAAAAAAATTAATTAACCTGCCAATGCCACCCTATGGAGTTCTTATTTAGAAAGCACTGCCATACAGCATTCCTGTCTCTTCTCACAGCATTGCCTGTTTGGCTGGGAAAATATCATCCCTTCCAATGACCCCACACTCAGCAGTTTGGATCTGCGAGCTTCACTCGAAGAGAAGCCTTCTCACCGTCCTCACCTGGTAAGAATAGTTTGTAAACAGTCCCTGGAGATGCTGTGAATTGCACAGATAGGAATTGCAGTTTTGTCTCTCTTAAGAGTATGATAATCATGGATGGCTGAGCAAAAGAAAATGCCTGGAAGATTTTCTCCTTATCTCCACAGGGAAACGTTTTCCTTCTGCTGCTGTGTAAACTAGTGCACACAGACACAAAAAAAAGTAAATGGAACTGGATAACAGCAGCATATATAGGCAAAAGCCTGTTCAGCTCCCCAGTCTTCTGCAAAATAGGAACAGTCACTTTAGCATTCTCTGATTAATGATGTCTTCATTTGGATTCCAGAACTCGGTGTCCAGAGTATCAGGAGGAACCAGAACTGACCAGCTTCTAAACCTGACCCACTCAGCACTCTTCAGACTTAGCAGCCCTTCTCAGCAGAGGGAGCAAAACAAACCTGGACACTACAGAGCTGCTCCAAATTTAAATACTACTGTCTCAACTGTGAACCACTGACTTGTTTACCCTGGGGAAGGGACGGAGGCGGGGAGTGGAAACAAGTTAATTTGCTTAAAAATAAATCTTTGAATAGGAGATTTTTTTCTAGATGTCATAGTCACGTGCGTCTGTGAGCAACCAATACACGTACCTCAATGTACAAACCCTCATGTATGTTTTTTCACTTTGTGCATTTTACAGCTACTTCTAGGCAGATGCAGGAGCTTTCCTCCCTGGGGCTGGATAAAGAGATGTGGACAGGACAACTAGGAGAGCCATAGCAACAGATACGTACCTGCCACCTAAATTAAGTAAACCAGAAATGTAATGTTAGCTTTGAGTGCCAGGGCAAGGAATTAGCCTATCAATGGCCTGGTTCGGTAGGATACATACAAATATACTTATTTCCAAATGCTTGAAGCATGACACAGAATTTGCTAGTGCATTAAACTTGAGTTTAGTTTAAACAAAAAATCCAGTGTATTTTCAGTTCAATGTCTAGCTACAGGGTGCATTATGTCAGAGAAATTATAAACTTGAAAAAGCATGTTAAAATAAAAGACTTTATTACTTAAAAAGACAGAAAATGTCTTAAGAGGTTTGCAAGTTATGCTTGCCTCTGCTTTTCCAAGTTTTTGGAGATCAGCCAAAAAACTTTGTGGAGTTTTTAACTGTACCAAAACAAAGTGTATGATGTGGTATAATTTGTTTGAACTTCATGGAATGATCTTACTTTCGTTGTCTAAAAATGATAAAATGGATGTTTTATTTTGTCTTCAGTAAGCCCGAAACAGAAATTCCTGCCTTAAGAATTCTGTAAGTTATTGTGAAATCTTTACTAGTAATTGCATTCAGAAGCTTTGGATCAAATTTATTTCTGGGAGTGAACGTGGCAGAAGGATTTGGGTTTACACCAATGATATTTTTGGCTTATTGCTATTCAGTGTTATTTATTTATATATCCAATACTTTATTTATAAATCAAATGTATGATTAGACTTCCTTAAGCAAGGCAGGAATATTGCAAGTTTATGAAATCTTAATGTGAGACTGTTGGAATTGAAAGTGAACAGCATGACTGATCAGTTTAGCTTTGGGTTGTGTATGTAGGGTAAAGTGAATGGAATTGGTCACATTCTTTCCATTGAAAACAAAACAAAACCAACAACTAATTTTAAAATAAATTAAAATGGAAATGTGCTGTGAATAGTTTGGATATGGATATATTAATGAATTATAGTGTAGTAAGAAGTTTTTGTACAGTGCCTTTGTCCTGCAGTAAGTGTTATGCAATCCAAGATATTATATCCTTTCATGAAGGACGGTGGCTGAGATGGCACCTGAGGGTGATTATAAAGGAGTACATCTATTTACAGGCTGAAAAATTGTATTTATTTCATCCAGTGTTAAAGCAGCTTCTGCGTTTGGATCATGGACTCTGCAGCAGCCTGAGCTGTGATGAATTCAGTGCTGGAATCTGCACTTCAAGGGGAGAACAGAGGGTGGGAGTAGTGTACTTGGGATGTGAGGATTGGGGGTTAGGAAAACAGGAGGTTGAGAGGCCAAGGGTTTCTGGAGAAGAGGCTAAGCAAAGGTGAGACTGTGGAAATAAATAGTAGGAAGCCAGAGTGGTAAGAGGTGTGTAGTAGGAGGCAGAGGTCATGAAATATTGGGGGTGTGGAGAGGAGGGCTGGGTTGGGAAAGCGAGAATGTAAGATAAAGGGTAGGGGAAGACCTTTGCAGATCTGCAGATCAAAATGATACAGCAAGGAATGGAGTTCCCAGTAGAGCTCCATTACCTCTGGGATTGTGTCCACATCCACAAATGCATACAAATAATAAACTGTTGTGTAGGCACAGGGCTCTGGGATAGCTTGTGTCCCATTCCTGGAGGTAGTTGTGTTGCTATGTGGCCTCTGGCTGAGATTTAGGGCGATTTGTCTTCATATGTATAGGTGAGCAAGGGAAGGAGCAACCCTGCATTTCTGAGATGCACAGTAATCCTCAAGGAAAAGGAATTCTCTTCTACAGCTGGAAGGAAGGATCTATAACTGATTGAGCCCGGCTTCATTTGCATTTCCATTATGTTAGAGACTGAGAGATGTTTGTTCTAATGGTTTTAAAATTAATTTTTTTTTATGTTGATCTGCTAGGGGTGGGAAGACAGTACTCAAATGTGCCCAAAGAGAGGTGGCAATCTGTTCCCAAATATCTCCTGCAATGGGGCATACAAGATCCCTCAGGGAGAAGGTAGGGATCCTCCGCTCTGAAGTGTGATATCAGTGGAAGAATTTGCTGGGAGAATAATGTATGCATTTGGCAAAACTGGAAGCTACTAGGTTGCTCTTCCTTCCACTAGAAGCTGGAACAGCCATTCTTGTCTTGTTCTGGATTTTTTTTTTTCCTTCTTCATATCACTTGGAAAATGCTCAGTCTGTGCAGCAGTACCTTCTGTTAATGGCTGGCTCCAGTGTGTGTACCCATTTGTATTAGTTCTCTTTTGGCATGAGCAATAACCACCTGATGCTTTGATGGTAAAGCTGGTGGTTTAGTTCCCCTTTCTGACTGTATATAACCCTGATTCGTAAGTTGGGAAATCCAGCTTTGCTTAATTAAATATGACATGGTAAATAAAGCATCTGTTACTTACTTTGACAGAAAAGTGGAGTTCAGCCTTTAAAACATAGCTCCATCTGTTTCTTGGTAACAGTGCTAGACTGCTATCAGTGTTATTTTGTTTCCTCTAGGATTATCGTAAGACAGTTCTGGTGATGTCTCAGGATCAGATGTTTCTTGCTGTCAGTACTTTTCAAGAATTAATACTCAGTCTTGAATGAGTGTAGTGCTGATTTATTCATTCTGTTTAGTTATCAGCATGTCAAGGAATGACATCTCCAGATGTCTCCAGAACCCTCAGGTGAAATAGTTGCGTGTGGCGTGAGCTTGCTTTTTGAGTGATTTGTAAACTTTGATTTTGGGGCTTTCATCTTTTCGGAACTTGTGTTTTCACAGCCCAGAATTTGTTGTCGGGGTATGTCAAATCTGAAAACGCAAGAGAAACCTTGCCCCTTCTCTTCTCTGTTAAAACCCTTGTTTTCACAGATTTCCTGGGTAATGGCAGAACAAATATAAGGACCTGGCTTTCTACTTCTGCTGGTGTATTGCATTGGTTTGTGCAGAGCAAAACCATGCTGCTAGGGAGAGGAAAATAAGAGCTTAGAATTTCAGTGTTTAGATGCTCAACTATAGTCTTTGAGACACTCTTTGGAAAAACTGTGTGATCCTGAAAACCTTCCTATTCATTTCTTTCGCAAAGGTTATTTAATATTTCCCGAATTTCTTTTGTTTGCTTCAGCAAAGGAAAACTCATCTTGTTTCTGTTAACAGATCAACTTTATAACTCTCAGCTTTTAGATGAGGAGAACCAGAGTACCAAGAAAGGAGTTGTTACCCCGAAAGTCTGTGACAGAACTGGGAACCCACTCCTGTGTTTTAACCACATGGCCAGTCTTTCCCAAACATTTTTATTTTCACTTTTGAATTAAAATACATACAATTGGAAGCTTTGGTGCTTTTTCGATTTCCCTGTTTTACTTCCTAGACATACACAGAGCACATTTCAATTGCAACAATAACATTAACAATTGCCTATCAGTGAACAAATGTAAGATGGTTGCACAAATAGTATTTAACAGGGAACACTTGGGCCTTATCTCCTTATTTTTTTGAACTGAGTAACATACTTTTCTAGTATTACATATCCAGAATTATTCTGTTGAAGTCACTAGAGTTTGTCTGGATTTATATTTGTGTAAATGTGAGCAGAACTTCTTGTTATCAGAAGGAAATGCTCATAATTTCAGTAATCTTCTGAAACAGTGTATTTATTCCCAAAGTAAAAAATCAGTTGATATTGGGAGTGCAGTAAGATCATAAGTAATTTCCAGTAAACGATAGAATAGTGTTTCATTCTGAAACAGCTGCTTTATTTGGGAACTGTTCACTGACTTACAGATGAACTTCATGGGTTAAATGCTTTGCTGAAATAAATGAACCTGGCTACAAAAGACCTGTCAGTTCGCACATGCAAAATATCTGAAAGTAGATCTTTTGTGAAATGACAGGGCTCTGCAAAAGCCTCTTTTACCTCTCGCTTTGATTCTGCCCTATGCTTGGATCTCTCGCTTCACAAGTACTTTTCACTGAAGTTTTATTTAGCATCATCTGCCAAAAGTTTACAGACTGGAAATTGTTTAGTGCGTGAGTATACTTGCTGTTTTGCTTCTGTTCACGGTTGAGTAGCGTCTTCCAAAAGCTGTTGGTGAAAACTGGATCTGATGGGTTTGTTTTAATCAACAAGGAAATCTTGAATAAAACACCTAGACTGCAGTACAAAGAACACCATTAAAATGCTAAGTCCAATGCTCAAAATTTAAGAAATGCTATCATTAAAATTTCTTTGCACATATCCACTCCCTCTAACACAATTTTTATTCATAGTATCCGATCAGTCCAAGCTTCTCTCATCAGTTGTCTTCCTCCCCAGTGAGCTAGTCTCCTTCCTCTCCAGTCCTATTTGTGAGTCTTTTCTAGTCTAACCTTTTTCATCCCTTCAGTTGATTCTGTCTGAAAGCAAAGGAGACTATCTTCCTCTTAGTTGCAGTTCCTGATCATATCCTGGTGAGGAGAAATTACTACAGAGAAAGTCTGGTTTTGCTCCTGAAACCCTAGGTGGGAGTACAATGATGTGAAGATGATGTGCTACAGGCAACTTTGGGAGCTGTGAGGGGCTTAAGAATGTTTAGAGAGAAGGGATTTATTAGAGATCTCACTACTGAAAATCNGGGGCTTTTGGTTGATCAGTTTTTGGCAGACTTTCATGGCTTCTCAGAAGGCACATTCCTTATGCAGGAGTTACTTTGTAATAGGGGAATGCAAGAATTCAGATTGAGGCAAATGTCTGCCTTGACAGTGTTCTGCCCTCACACTTCAGAATTTGACCGGCTAGTATGTAGCTGAAAAACAATATCTTGTAAGTGCCAGATGAACCTCAATACCAGACTCATGAGGAATAACTATGCAGTCAAAATCAAGTAATGTAAGCCTTGAGCATGCTTCTTTGACTATAATTGTAACTATTTCAAGTAGACTTTCTGCATGGGTGAAATCATGAAATAGGGGGTGTAAATTTACTGCAAGCTGGCTGCTACTTATTAGCTTTGTGGGTAGACATTCTGTACATTTAGAAACTTTCTAGCTAAAGGCAAGTGCATACTTACTTTCTTGCCTTTTACCAGTCCTTTCATGTAGCTGATGGCTTTGTAGAAACCTTCCTGCACTTCGTGGTTAAGGAGGGGAAACCATGAGACTTACAGAACTCCAGACAAAGATTTTGACATGAGGTAAGACCGAGCTAAAGTCAAAAGCTGGTGCTTGTGGATTTATTTGTATTAGTGCCATGGCTGGGGGGTGGGGAGAGCAGCCCAAATCAACTGCTGTTGTGTGTCATTTCAGTTAACAGCATCATTACTCCAACAAAAGAGCAGCAGAGAAGACTTTTGCGTTAAACTAAACCAGTGCTAGGAGAGTGAGAAGAAGGGGCGTGAGAGATCCTTAAAATGCCTCGGCCTTCACATTATAGTACCTGTCCAATTTTTATTACCCAGCATTTTCTTTAGAGCTGTAATGATCAAGTGGCTATGCTGTCTGGATCATGGAAGGTTCACCCTTGAGCCTTTTCATTTCTAGCACGGTATAGGAGGAAGGACGTAATACAAATGATATTCAAATAATGCCATCTCTATCAAGAGCTTTCTCTGTGGAGTAAGACAACATGCAAATCTACCACTATGTTTCAGAAGCTGTAGTCAGAATTTCTGAAAGTACAGACATGATGTGATCTTTTTTTCTAAGGTCCTCTCTCTCTCTCTCTCTCTCTCTCTCTGTCTCTCTCTCTGTCTCTGTCTCTCTCTCTCTGAGCCAGCCCATGGGCATAGTAATTCTGTGATATGGTTTTGGTTTCTTTCATGGAAGCCAAGTCTTTCCTGAGAGCACTGAGCTCTCTGTCAGCTCTTCTCATTTTTCAGTCTGACTCAAAATGCACTTTAGTTTTGAAGCTACTATGCACCAGAAAAAAAAGACATTTTACATGGACTCTTTTTTTCTTCTATTAGTTATTTTATCTCTATGTACAAGTTAGTAGAATTCGTTGAGAGGGCAAAAACAGGGCTATAAGATTTTATTACCTACATCAACTTTATATAAATGACATTTGTAAAAAAAAAAAAAAAAGATTGAAAATTAAGTCATTATCATTTATTATTCAGATGTGACACATTTTTAGATGCTTAAATTTTTGTTTGTCGATGTTCAGAATGAGTCAACTGAATCAAAAAGTAAATGCCTACGCTGCCCAGAGAAGTGGATGCCCCATCCCTGGAAGTGCTCAAGGCCAGGCTGGATGGGGCTTCAGGCAGCCTGGTCTAGTGGAAGGTGTCCCTGCCCATGGCAGGGGGGTTGGGACTAGATGATCTTTAAGGTCCCTTCCAACCCAAAATATTCTATGATTCTATGAATAAAATTACAAACATACCATATCTAGTTGCTGGTAAACACTGAGTCCAAATCTCTGTTAGCAGAAATGCAGAAAATTTGACTTTTTAAGCATAAAAATACTTGGAGTGACTTTGCTGTTTCTTGAAGGCCAGAGTGTAGCACAGCCATATATTGTACTATTTAAAATGAGGATATGTTCGCGTGGAAGTGATCAGAATGAAGACTAGGGAACATAAATGAAGTCAATGGGCTTTGCATGTGAGGGTTCATAGATCTTGGCTGAAGAAAGACTTCTTGCAGTAAGGCTAATAACAGCTGAGAATATTCTTTTTTTTTTTTTTTTTTCCCAGAACAGCTAGGATCTCTGCTTTCTGGAGAACTCTTCCAACAGCTATGTTGTGGCTCAGAGTCAGCAAAAACAATTACTGTCAACAGCACTTCTGAGCTTTCCTCACCAGGAATTGGCTGTTGCACATAGGTACTTTTTGACATTACATTCTGTAATTAAAAAAAAAAAAAAAAAGTATTGCTTGGGAACAAAGACCAGGATACATCTCCTTCCATTTGTTGTTCATTAATTGCTAAGGAATTTTCTGTGCTTAGCAAGAGCACAGCTGATTGAGACAAAAGTCCCCAGCTGCAAACAAACAAGAACTAGTGTGTTCTCCTTTTCTTTTAGGCTGCTAGTTTGCATGTGTGTGAAACTCTATATAAAGCAAGGAAGTTAATTTCTTTTTCTATTACTTTTACTAGAGAACAGAAATGCTGTGAGACTGTCCATCTACTGAAGCTGCAGTTACTGAAATGACTTGGGTTTTCCCCTATGTATTGGGATTTTATTATGACCCCACCTTATTACAACCAGGTTTTTCCTGCTGGGAACTCTTGTTTTAAGTCATTGCTACATTTCAACAAGTATATAATAAGAGCTCCATACCATCTTTGTTGTTGATCACAATGGACAAATATACCAAGGTAAATTACTAAATCAATATAACTCTGCAGATCATGATATCAAGAGCACCTGCAATGTATTTTTTTACATATTGCAGAGTGGTTTGATTAATGGGACATAATTAAATGGATTGATAAATATTTAATATGAAGCATAAGGGAAGTGTATGTGCCACAAAGTAAGGTTCAATACCAGATTGGCGTAGAAAGATAGTATTTCACAGATTTGCAAGATTAAAAAATAAGATTTGATTTTTTTATTTTTTTTTTTTAAACACATTCAGACAAGTTCAAATGTCAGCTACAGCTAGTTCAAACTCCAATTGCTTGCTTACTAAGTCATGTTTCTCAATAAGATCATGTTGCACTAGTGTTGCCTTCCCTCCCATCTGTCCTATTTGGGCTACTGAATGACTTCCAGAGAAGTTTAGTGTGTTGGCTTCACTTATAATGCCTAAAATCACTGGGATCTTGAATGCTCTCACAGTGTGTTTTTACCACAGTGCCACTTTCCCAGAAAGAAAGCTCTCCAATGGCTAAAATGCATAGGTAGATCAAGAAAGGTGTCAAGAAAGTCATTCTTTGTGCCTGGTTGCTTTCCTTCCTTTAGCTGTGAGATTTTTTTTATTTTTTTATTTTTTATTTTTAAATTACAGTAAATGCCTTCCTTTTTCTTTTCTTTTTTGAAGTGTTAAGAATTCCACCCTTTACTTGTACCCCCTGTGGTACGTAGCGTCCATCCCAACAAGCACTCCCTTTGGTACTGCTGAGACTTATAGTGAAGTTTTAGGGTCTGATATTGTTTCATCTAGCTAAGTAGCAAGACTTCAGTGATTTTCATCCGCATACCGTGATGCTCTAAATAGCAACACTGACAGACACTGAAATACAGATTTTAGACAAGGTTATTTTGATGTCTCCTTTTTGATTCAGTGGTCTCCTTTATGTGTCTGACAGTATTTAGAGATGATACTACTCCGTGGTTTTTTGACAGTTAGATATATGTTTAAAAGCACAAGGAACTGTGATAAAAGTACAGTATAAGACTAAAATTAGCCACTTCAAAGTTAGAAAGTGTCATGAGTACTGTTGTTTGAGCATGTGTGTAACAATACCACTTCTGTAATATTCTGTTACTGCTTCCTTCACTAGGCTTTGTCTGTTAGCACAATGAATAGAACATGCTGAAGGAATGTCTTGGACATGTCTTAGAGAGTTTTCCTCATGGCTTAGCTGGTTCTCTGCATTCTTTCGCTCCACGTACCATACCAACTGACTTACAGGACCTTCTCTGATTCCCTTCACCTCAACTGCACACAGCACATGCAGATGATCAACGCAGATCAGATATCTGGTGTAAAAATTAGGTAAGCATTAGCTAAACTAGCTAAAATCGAAAACGCCACCAGCCTTGTCTTTAGCAGTTATACTCTGAACACCTAAACCAAAAGGAGATTCAAATGTTGAAGACAGATGCATATAATCAAAAAAGCATTATAAATAATAGTAGCATGCTCAAAGGTGCTTTTCCTTTTTTCGAATAGACATTGTTTCCTGATAGAGGAACGTAGAAATGGAGGTTGTTTGTTTGCTTCAATTTTTTTTTTTTTTTTTGAACTAACATAGAGGATTATTTTCGAGGAAATCCAGGCAACATTTAGAGAATGATAGCGTGGGTTTGTTTTAAAACAGAGTTGCTTGCTTCTTCCAGTTACTGATACGGCTCCTTTTGGAAAGCCCCTTTCATTGTATTTGAGATCAAAACACATGAAGTCTGAAATTAATGCATTTAGATAAAAATGTATGCAGGTTGGAACATTCCTGTTAAAAACAACCTCTTCACCCTTTTCTTTGCTGTTGGCTGTATTACAGACGTGTAACTACATTGTGTGATATAATGGCCTTTCTGAAAAGTCAACAGCAACAGTGAGCACTTTCCACTTCCTGCCCTTTTAAATATCTAGTTCAATCAAGAAAATAATTTGAGAATAAGAAGTTATAAGAAGGATGGAAGCTGGGAAACCTGGTTTCATTTTGGACATATGGGATGGGTTCTCTTGGAACACCGATCTCCTGCTGCAGCCTTTCCCTCAGTGTGGGCATTGCTAGAATCTTTCCTCTTTATCCAAGTCATCTACTTCCACAAAACTTTGCAAAACTTAGTGACGTTGCATCCTCAGCCAAATTTCATTGAAGTTATTCAAAGGGTTAAAAAATTACATGATTAAAAAGGAGCTGACATGAATTTATTAAAAATACTCGATATGCTCAATTCAATCTCTCTTTTTTTTTTTTTTTCTGGAAAACAGGCCAGAAATCCTTCAGTGTTCCCAGTTCTGGGAAAATATTTCCGATGTGCTTTTCTGTACTTGGATGCTTTGGGTTTGTATCAAATACATTGACCTCAGTAGTACAACTTTACAGAGGCTAAAATCAAGTGTGTGAATGAGTTTTTCCAGGCTGTATCTTTTGTTGGTTCCTGTCCTTTTGCTATAAAAGCTTAGAAAGAAGCTGATTAGGGGGAAAAAATAAATAAATAAATAAATAAAGACACCAAAAGCAGATTACTGTCATTTCAAACAGCACTTTATAAATTGTGATAATTGCCTAATGGCATAATATTGAACAAGATTAAGACATTTTCTAGCCCATTATTTAATTAAGGAAAAGAAGAATGTAATATTTGGACATTCAAATACTTAGGTGTCTCTAGACCTCAGAAAGTATATCTACTACAATCAGTTTTTATAGGTAAGAGAGCTTAGAAATTGAGAAGTAAACTGAAAAAGTGGTGAAAGGAGGTAAGATATAAAAGCGTATGTCAAGCGCACAGTACGCAATGTTCTGAAAATGCCTATCTCAAGATAGTATTCTTGAGAAAGAAATAGAGGCAGTTGGTTAAAAAGAAAAGGGTTATAGCTGTGAATTAAAGAAGATATTTACATCACCCCAGGGTCCCTGTGGAATGCTCTCATCTTTGGTACTCTGTTGTGGTGGCAGTGAGGTAGCCGTGGGTCTTTAATAAAATCATCAATTATCCTACTTTCTGTCTTTTCTCATTATTTTTTTTTTCTTTCTGCTGATAAGGGTGAGAAGAAGCAAAAAAAAACATGGGTGTGAGAATACAAATTCTCATTGTTTTCCTGGGCATCTCATAGAGGATTTCAAGGCAGTCTGCCCTTTTTTGAAGTGGCTAACTTTTACTTTTGACTAAACTTTTAGGGCAGATAAGAAAGCTGCATGACACCTTAAACCAACTGAAATCTTTCCAGGCATCAGAGCCACAAAACGTTATCCAGAGTAACAAATCAAAGAGCCGAAATGACAAGTAACAGTCCAATGGTTGACTGTCAGCAGCAGGAATTGTTTTCAAGTGGGACTGGAAGGAAAAAAGAAAGATTCTCAAGAGGATTCTCTCCAGTATGTTGGTGTAAAGCCAACGTGTAAAGCCTAAACCTTCGCTGAATTACCCCAGGTGGTTGTGAGTTTTGATGTGCTCATTCAAACAGGAGCAAAATGACTGTACTGAAATAATGAGTGTGTTTCTTACTGAGAACTCTCTTGAGGCTTGGTTGCAGCTCTGGGAGTGTGGACAGGGCAGGGCTTGGACTCATGCCTGGCTTTGGGGAGGTGAAGTGCTCTCTGAGGGCAGCCTAAATGAGTCAAGAGTCTGTGTTTCTGCACAGCCAGCCGCGTCCTTGGGTGACAACCTTGATGCATGCAACTGACTCTCAGAAACTCGACAGCTCCAGGACTAGTGATTAACATGGTTTTGTTTTGTCTTTTTTTTTTTACTTTTCTTTTTTGGGCAGCCCCCCTCCCCCTTCCTTCCAAATTGCTTTCTTAGCTCGACTGAGTCTTAAAGCTTGTTGCCTGCATGTCTTCAACAGCTGGAGTGACTCTGGACTGAGCAAGCAGACACTGAGCAAGGCTGGACTGGACCCTGGGAAGATCCCAGACTTCAGGAGGAGCAACCTGGCTGTCTGACCTGCGATGCTGGGAGCTCAGGAAAGATAATGCCACCACAGATGGCTTCCAGCAGCCTGGTACTGGGACTGTGGTTCCTGCTGCTTCTTAAGGATATCCAGGGAGCCCCACAGGTAAGGCAGGGTGGCACCAAGATCCTACAGCCCTGCAAAACCAAGTACCTGGGAGGGGTTTGGGGGCACACTGGGTTGCAGGGCAATTCTGCCCACCAGCTGTGTGCAGGGTAGTGGGCATCCACAGAAACAGGCTTTGTGCAACACAGGGTGATAAAGGTATAAAGCAGAGCTGTTACAAAGCAGAAGGGAGAGTTTCCCCTCTCTGGGAACTTTGCAGGCAGGAGCAGGGGATAGAGCTATGATTTGCCTCTTTTTCTTGGCATTGCTAATGTTACTGCACCTCCAGGCACATCACAGCTAGGAAAAGAGGAAAGATTTAATAGGTATGGGGGACTGTTCTCATTTGTCTTGAGTAAATCACTTTTATTTTTGCCCAGAGGGCTAGGTGCTCTGCGACAGGCACATTCCTTGCAGAACTTGGCTTGTAGGGCTTGGGTTCACTTTGCTTATATGAGTCAGGGCTGGCAAAGTGAAAGGTGTAAAGGCAAACGAAACAATAAAATACCTTCCTCTTTACACCCACCCCTCTGACACTGACTTCCCCATGAATGGGCTAGTATTTCTGCATCAAATTGACTTAAAATAGACATAGCCCACTAGTCGTACTCAGCTGATGCTGTAGATGCAAGCTAGCTCCTGGCTTGGATCCTATTATCTCTTGTGCGTTTGCTCCCCCATTCCACTCTGCTTACTCCTCCTTACCAGTGGATCGTGTGGCAACAAGCCCTTGGCACCTGGCATAAATCCAGGTAATTTCCCTGGCTGACACTTACGCACACATGAAAAAAAAAGCATCTGTCACAGAGGCTGTTTGCATAGGTAAAGTGAAGTAGATGGCTAATTGCACACTGGGTTGGATCCTGAAATTGGCCATTTTCCTTGCAGTGGAAATATTAGCATGTGCTAGCTTAACACACCTGTCTGCAGATTGTAAATGAATGATATAGCATGTCACACAGGCCATCAGGAGATTTTTAACAAGAAACCAACTCCGATTAGATCTTTGAAAATAACCAAGTCCTGTGTCCTCTTCATAGATATTTGAAAAAGATCCTCTTGGCTCTTTTGGTAAAGAGTAGGAGTTTGCCCTGGTGTCTTTAGCTGTAAATTCCCCTCCCACATGGCAAGTTTGCTCTACTTTGCCTTGGTTTATCTGCCCTGCCACCATCTCCTTACTAAAGTACATCAATCCCTCTATTCTTCTATAGGATGAGAATCTGCAGTCTTTACTCATCTGAGGAATACTTAGGAGAGCATTCAGATAAGCTTGTCTGATCCGCTAAATACAAACTGCTTTAGGAGAAAAGTGTTAGAAAAAAAAACACACAATCACAGAATGGTTGAGGTTGGAAGGGACCTCCAGGGATCATCTAGTCTGACACCCGTGCTCAAGCAGGGTCACCTAGAGCACATTGCACATCGCATCCAGGCAGGTTTTGAATAATTCCAGTGAAGAAGATTCCACGATCACTCTGGGCAGAAGAAAGAAGGCATTTGTGGTCTTTGACATCACTATGGTATGTGTTCACAAAATGAAAAGGGCAGAGAGAAAATTTAGTTTTCTAATATTCATTGCCAACTTTCAAACTCACTGAAAAATCATCAGTTACCTGAAATAAATATGTAGATCTTGCTGGGATAAGCAATTGGCTTCTCACTGTCTTTCTCTATTGCGTCTATCAAAGCAAACTTTGCTTTTGCTGTTGCTGGAGTACAAGTGATACTGTTTAATGCAAGCAAGTCACAGCTTATTGGTCATATTTTAAACCATATACTACCTCAATTCAGCCCACAGTTTGGAATTTGTTTGTTTTAATTTTCAGTTAGCTCTCACTTGTTAATAATGTCTTTACTATTGAGCATGAAACTTGACTACTTGAAGTCTTAGTTTATCAGCTTCTTTCTTTCATACTGTCAGAATTTGGATAGAAGTTTGAAAGGGAGTCAACTGTTTTGCTACAGTATTAGTCAGTTCTAGAACAGCCAATACTGGTAGCTTTTTTTTTTTTTTTTTTACCGTAATATACTTTCTTCCTGACTTACAGCTTATTTGTAGCAAGCTGATTTCTTACTCTGCCTCACCATCAGTTTTTCTCTATGAGCTCAAAAGACCATAAATAAATGAGTCAAACCTTGTCCTGACTGAATTGTAGAGTAGCCCACTGAATTCAGCACCATCTTTTCAATGGCCGTTATTTAAATTGGAATAGCAAAGGTAGTTGTAGATACAAGGATAGTGAGAATTTTCTAAATTTTCTAAAAGAAATTCTCAAAAACAAACACTGAAAAAAACCAAATGCTTTGTATCAAATACGTTTGCTTTTTTTAATTGGGCCTTGATTGGCAGCACTTTAAAAAAAAGAAAAAAAAAAAAGGTTGCCTTGGTAGGTCAATGAAAGAACAAGGCCAAGGAATCCCTGACCATCCCACCACTATAGAGCAGTCCAAACATGATATGAATTGTAGTCTTTTCTTTTGGAAGATGTATTCCAGCTCCTGCTAAATCAAAAACCTTTCTTTGACTGCATACAGAAAAAGATTAGTGAAACTCAGTCTCTATCTCCCTCCAGTTTAACAGGGTGCTAAATCAAATTTAAGAACTCCTGGTATTAGAGCAAAAACAGATACAAAGTACTAAGCTGATATAGACTCATGGCTTGTTCAAATTTGTTCCAAAAATGTGGACAGATTAACTTTGTAGTGGCTGGCTTCCTGCTGCACTGGCAATTGTTTACTATAACAGTTTACCTTCTTGTTTAAATATTTATCTGTTCTTCTACAACTGGCCTAAAGAAGCAGTAACTCTACATTTTGTCCTCAAATCCAATCCAGATCAAACCAGTTCTGATATAGTAGACAGATCCAGAAATAATGTCCATGAGGTTTCATGTTACAAGTTTGCACATCAACAGAGACCTGTCACGCAAAGGGGAGGCCCTATTCTTGGCTACGCAATGCCACCAGCTCTCTTGTACTGAATGAAATGAATGTACAGCCACCGGGTGCATTGTTTCAGTGCAGTAACCCCCTGAAAATCCTACTTCACAAATTCCAAAAGCAGAGTTTTCATTCAAATTAGCTCCTAGAACTGATTCATCCTCTAGAAACATAGTTGCCCTGTCTTAAACAATCAAGGAGTTAGAGGGGAAGGGAAATGTGGGTAAAGGCAAGATAGAAGAAGTGAGATTGCATTCTGGGATGGCAAAGAGCCACAGGATTAGCATAGTTGTTATAGACGTATTTCCACATTGCTAATCCGTTGTTAGCACAGACCCATCCATACCGAGTTTCCTCAGAACCAGTGGGACGGACAGACCTACTCTCCACCACCATTTGGATTCTTTGCCCCAAGCCCCCAGTACTGCTGTGATCTTCCTTGAATGTTAAAGTTTTAGTGTCTTATATACATACATACTAACAGAATTTAAGGACTAGTGGAGGTAGAGTCTTTTAATTTTTCTCACTTGTTGTGTTTACTCCCAGATGACAGGTGTAGGCTAGACAGGAGATAAGGATTTGAAGGATTCAAGTGGCACAGTTGTTGCTTTTTGACAGTTGGATGATACTGTACATCATGGGGATAAAATTGGTGTTTCTTCATTGAACTGTTTCCTTCTCTGCTCTTCAGGGAACACTAGGAGATGATACAGATGCTGCCGTAAAAAGTGAAATTGTACTAGAATTCTGAATTTCCCTGGCTAAAGATACTGTGTCCTTTTTCTGTCTGTCTTGAGATTCATAGAAGAGAGTGGATAAGGAAGAGGAACAGTGAAAAGATAAAAAACGCTTTGGATATAACTAAACAGGATTACTGCGTTTCATTCAGTTCTTTGCAGAGATGAGGACAGTATCTGCAGTTTGTTCTGTAAAACTTGCTGGAGATTTTCTTGATGAAGCAAAGCCACATGCTAGTTGCTGATGAGTATGAATTATACCACACTCTTCAGTGTTTCTAGGTGTTCCAGGGAAAAGGGCAGAAATTAAAATTATCACACACACATCTTTCCCACAAAATAAGCAATAAAGGGCAAAAATGATTAAGTGAATCTTCTCTCACTGGCTAATTAATTATTTCTGTAAGTATACTGGAGCCAGGAGAAATAGCACCAGAAATGTATTAGAAATGTCTTAATCCTGAGGTTTTCGTTGGCAATGAGAGCAGTAAGAGCGCATATGCTTTTCCTTCTTATTGTCTTCTTCTTGAGCTCTCGTATGATAAAGCACCACTTTTTACATGAATTTTTCCCTTTTCTCCTCACTGCCCTCATAATTCTTTCCCTTCTTTTAGATGATGCCTGTTCTGATTAAGGCATGACAAGAGGGACATTTTCTTTAAAATCTTATATTGTTGGCTACCATCAGCTCAGTCACAATTCTGAAAACCCATTATAGCACACTCCCACAGCTGCAGCTGTTGGCAGCTCAAAACAAGTCTAGCTCCAGTATGTATCTATGCTGGGGAGATCAATGCTGCTACTGCTGGTGGGAATTTTTCTCAGAATTTCCCTCATCTAAACAGAACCAATATGTGCTGTCACCAGATTCCTTTACAGCCACAGCATAACAAGGCAACTAGCTTTTCATCTGCCTGTTTTGATTACAATGTGATGTCTTTCCGAGCAAACTGCTTACCTGTTTCGGACTGGACAGATGCTTTTATGTTTCATTGGAAAAGCTAGAGAGAACACAAAGTATAAGTTCTGCTGTAGCAGACTGACCTATCCTAATATTAGTTGTCCTCTCCTTAGCAATTGAACCAGCAGTGTAGGCAGGATAAGAAGTGTTTTCAGCGCTGTTAGTGACAGTGAGACAAATATGCATTAAGTATTTTGCAGTCCTTCCAAATTTGGATGGATTTGGTGCTTGGTGTCTGGATTTCTGTCATTAAAAAGGAGTAGCCAATAGCTGAGCCACCCCCCACCCCAAACCAAAACAACAACAACAAAAAAACACCACCACATCAGTCGTATCACTTGGAGTCTTCTTGCACAGTGATCTAAGATATAGATCAAATCAAGAGAATGCAGCTTTCCAGAAGCACTGAATCATGAAGGGAGAGGGGCTGGTAAAGCTGAAATCTAGAATCCCCTGTGCTTCTCGGTGAATTGTTTCCAGCGATCTCTTCCTAATTTGAGCTACTGAGCTCATCAAAAACAAAAGTCAAACAAGCCAACTTCTTATTGCAAACTTGCACCCTAATTGTAGATGAGATGTAAGAGGTGGTATTTTACATGTGGGAAGAGTAGTTACAGGTGGTGAAACTGAAGTAATTCACTTTCCATCATTGAATGGGTAAATTACCTCAGTTTACACCTATTGGTACCCACTAATAATGAATATTTTTGTTGCCTTTCTACATAATAAGTCCAGCTTGCTATCTTTCATTTTAGTTCACTTATTACTCCAATATTCATTACACGCAGAAAAATGAAACAATTACGTTGTCTTTTTGTGTCTGACATCTCTTCACCCTTTTCCCAAAAGTAGCCTAATCAGATCTCTGTAGAAAACTAGATGGCATCATTATTTTATGGAAGACTTTGAGACCTCTTGAGACCTTAGCCCTTCACCTTTGCCATTTCTTCAAGGCATGTTCTTTGCCTTTGGGCACTGATTAGTTTCATTCCCCCACAAACTCATGAGAGTTTGGGGTGGGGAGTGGTCTCATAGCAAGACTTTTTATTTGATATGATGCATGAAAATTTGAAATTGAGCTTGCAAAAAGCCTTCTATAAATTAAGAAGCTGATCTAGTATCATTTTTAGTGATGCTTACCTTTCCACACTGCCATTTTTGCTTACGTAAATCATATTGGACGTTTAAGCTAGAGGTATGGGAGCTTGGTTTATAGAAAGTATGCTAGCTACAAATGGCCAGCCTTCTGCTTAGTTTAAGGGCAGAGCTTTACATCATTGCATTGCTGTTTCAGGTCACAATAGGAATCAAATGGCTTTATGGTTTAGAGAGAAAAAAAAAAAAAAAGACAACACTTGGGATCTGATGACTGATACAGAGCATTGTGTGTTCCTTTTTTTTATCAGTGAAAGGTTCTCTAGTAAGTTTTGTACGCATGAAGCATGTCAACTGAACAGATGGCAACTCTTAAAGACATTTTGCAGATACCTATGAGTTAGAAGTGGTGGGATCTTCAGAAGGTGGTTTCTCTGACATAGAATTGTGCATGTCATGATTTGTTAAAATGACTTCTTTTTACAGCAGAGCACCTTGGGATTGGCTCAGTAAACAATAAAGGTCGCTGCAGAGCCATGCTTGTAACTGGATGCTTGAAAGCAGCGTTTGTTGCGAAGCCGCAGGTGTTATGTAGTATGTAGTTGGCTGCAATATATAGCTGCCCTCTTGTGGAAAGAAAAAAAGTGTTGAGGACTTTTGTATGTATATTTGCAGAATTTGTGCAGTATTTATGCGTAATTCATGCAGTAATTTGTCACAGCACTAGCATCAGGGGAGAATTCATAATCAGGATTTGCATAGCAATAACTAAGAGCAGAATCTGATCTTCAACTCACGATTTCAATATTTTAGACAAGATCACTTTTTAAAAAGCAGCTCTTCCCTCACACTTGTAGGCAGACACTATTCCTTTATTTAAACCCCAAAAGAGGCAATTAAATAATCTGTAAGTTTGTATGCTGCATATATCATTCAGGAATTGTATTCCTATCCTGATTTAAAATTCACCACCATTTGAAGTCAGAGTTGGTTTTCTAGGAAAACCAGGAAGAGAAGATCAGGTTTTTGCATTGACTTCGTACAGATCTTAGAGAGAAACTAATCCAGGATGACTTAGATATAGCCAGGATGCTGTTGTTTCTTATATGTTATGTAGTTTCTTTTCTTTATAAAACTAGTCAATCCACTTCATATCCCTGACACTGCTCCTGAATAACCCCGTGTCCAAGTGTGACTGGTCTCATTGTGTCGTTTCCTGTTATTTAATTTAATCTTAGAGTGGCTGGGTAAGCAGTGTGCTTCTGCATACAGATAGAAGGAGATTCCACTTCCTTTTACTATAGTCTAAGGCTTCCTTTTCAGAAAAGAAAAATACAGGATGCACATTTGTAAACTTGATTTGAGTCAGGCTGAGCAAGCAGACATCTGCTATTTCCCCCATGCACTAAGCTAGAAAAAAATGCTTTGCAGGGAGGCTATGTGGCCTAGTGGTTAGTGCAGAAATGTCAGGCAGGATTTCTCAATTCTATTATTGGAGCTCAAAGAAATTTAATGGTTTCAATATGTTTCTATTTCTTGTACTTTTGTTAATTTCCTCCTTGACTGAAAGTTCCTGTTTTCTCATACAATGTAGGGCAAGTTATTTAGCTTCTTTGTTTTATTGTCCTGCCATGAAAAGAACAGCATATTAAACAGGAGAATATGGCTTTGAAATTGGTTAGTTAGTAAGATTCTGCACTGCATACAAAAGCAGTAGGAGACAGTAAGTATTATTTTTAAGGCCAGTGAGAAATTCACCTGCAGGAGGTGGGATGTAGGTTTCTTGAAATATTTGTTAACTGTTCTACCAGTATCCTGTAGGAAAATCTCTGGAGAATCTGCTGATTCAGTCTTTAAAAAAAAAAAAAAAAAATTGTCAGTTATATCTTGTAGCAAATAATGAAAATGAAATTCAGATAACAACATTTTTAGGGGACTATTAGGGGAGATGCCAAATTCAAAAATCAGATTTTCTCATCAGAAAACCTGTAGCACTGTAACTTCCCAGGGTGTACAGTCACCCTACTGTATGGAAATGAAGTCTTGTTATCTGCTTTTTGGTACAGTTCATAGCAGAATATTTTTCTCTAAGCTAGTATTGGAACTGTTGTGGGTTTTTTTCTTTTTTTCTTTTTTTTTAATCTAAGCAATTATCAGTTACGTAATCAAATTGAAGATTGTTCCTGAAAACCTTCACTCACAAAAGAAGTGGGATTAGTTATTTGAATAAGGGCTTTGCTGTATGAATAAGTATTTGCAGCTCTATTTTCAAGGCAAAAAAAAACCACTTGTTCTCAGTGTAGGATTTGTCCCCAGATTAAAAGTGAAACAATGTATTGGTTTTCAATAAACACATATTTAGATTGCTAAATTCAAGTGTTATGGTTGGATAAATAACTGAACAGAAGGATTTATTTGCTTCATTGATAAATAGTGTGAAGGCAGCTAAGCACAGTAGGGTGAAAAAACGGGGAGAACTATGAAAACAATTCAAAGATGCCTAGAAGAACAGATGCACAGGGTTAACAAAGGTCACAGCATATGCAGAACTAATATACAAACAGCTATAAATTTAAAGAATTAACTGTGTTAATTGCAGCCAATTTGGCTAGCCTTAGATGATGTTGACTATGGCACCACTTCTTATTTCAGCGTACGCAGAGCTGGAAATATGCTACAGATGTTCAGGGATTCTATTTTTTATTTTCTAAAAAATCCTTATCTCAAGTTAAGATGGGATGATATTAAGGACATTGTTTTTTTGCCTTTTTTTCATTTGTTAACTGCAACAAGATTTCTAAAGGCAGGCTGATAGACAAGCTTATCTTAGTAATCTTTGCTATCTTGTACCTAGGTTTCAAAGGGTGTCTAACCCTACCATTTTTGTAGGGCAAAGCCACTACTCTTTTTGTTGTATGAAACAAGGAGTTCATTCCTGAGTACTGAAATGCTTGATGGAAAAGTGGGGCCACAGTATTCCATCCCTATGTTTAAATCACTTTCAGAGAAAAGAGCCTGCTGAGTGAAGATACATACTAAATTATTGCTAAATACACTGAATATTACCATCTTTGCTTAAGTTTATAAGCAGCAGTTATCTAGTTGCTTTGGAGGATACTTGAACTTTCAAAAATCTGTAGACTTTTCACTACCATTTGTGACCACCATCATTTGAGACAGATGCTGGGATCTGCCCTAATACAGCACTAATTGCTTTCTAATCGTGTCATTTGTCTGTTTAAATTTCTAGCCATCATTTACCCCATCTCGTTCCTGTGATACACTTGAGAATTTGTTCTATGATGAAACTTTACGAAGGTGCTGTTACCAGTGTCCCTCAGGTCAGTATGTTTATGATTCAATCAAATTAATATGGAGCCTTTCTCATAGAAGTAGTATGAACCATGTATATCTGCAGAAGTGCATTTTGGCCCTGAAGAAAAGTGCGATTTCATGAATCACGATCTGGTGTGGATCCAGATGTGAATTTGTTCTCCACTTCCCTGCTTCTATTCAGTCTGCATTCAAATAGTCTGTAAATTGCAAACAAGATAACTTGCTAGAATTTTATATGTGGTTTTTATTGAGTGACTTGACACTCAGAAGTAGCTAGAAATAGGCAGGTCTAAGAATTCATTTCAAGTTGCCTCAGGGTATGAAATAGCTCAGTGATATTAGGCTGAATATACTTCACTCAGAGGGTAGTGAAGCACTGGCACGGGCTGCCCAGGGAAATTGTGGATGCCCCATCCCTGGAGGTGTTCAAGGCCAGGATGGATGGGGCCCTGAGCAACCTGATCTAGTGGATGGCATCCCTGCCCATGGCAGGGGGTTTGGAACTAGATGATCTTTAACCCATTCTATGATTCTATTCTATGAATATGTTTCTGATCAGAGACACAAAATATGAAATGATGGTGCAGAAGATCTGTCATCCTCGTAGTCAAAATAGCTTAGAAAGCATCTCACATGAGAAACGGAACATTCACTGGTGAGGGGACAGAGTGAGCTTTGCCAGAAGCTAACTGTGACTCAGACATATGAGGTCAGAAGCAGGAAACGCCTTGGTGAGATGAGTTCTGGAAATGTATGAAACTCAGTGGGTGGGGCTTTTTGTGGTACTTCACCATCATCGCTCTCTTCTTTTAGAAATGTTTTCTCTTTTCTTTTCTTTTCTTTTCTTTTTTTTTTTTTAGAACGGAAATTTTTGACATTTATTTGTGCTCTAATAATAAAGAGACGTTTAGTGCTTGGTTGGTAGCATTTGCATGCAGTTACATCAGGGACATCTTGTACTGCTTCTGGGCACACTGCTAAAATCATTCAGAAAATGCCCTAAAATCATTCAGAAAAAGCCCTTATTATTTGAGTAAGGGCTTTGCTGTGTGAATAAGTATTTGCAGCTCTATTTTCAAGGCAAAACCCCCACTTGTTCTCAGTATAGGATTTGTCCCCGGATTAAAAATGAAACAATTTATTGGTTTTCAATAAACATGTATTTAGATTGCTAAATTCAAGTGTTATGAGTGAACTGAACAGAAGGATTTGTTTGCTTCATTGATAAATAGTGTGAAGGCAGCTAAGCACAGGGGTGTATAGGGCACAGCTCAAGATTTACAGTCTTGTCACCTTCCATTCTGCAACATGGGAGGTGGGGTTGACCCTGCATGAATACATGTGCACCTGGGAGGTTCTGGCAGCTTTTGAAAGGAAAAGTGATGTCTTAGGTAGCAAAATACCAGGACATAGTTGCTATAGACAAGAGAAAAAAAAAAAAAAGAAAAACAATTGTCTGGGGACTTAGTAATGGCAGGACAGTGTTGCTGTCATTGCAGTCTTGGTGTTTTCTAGCTGTCAGCGAATGACTTGCTATGTTCCCATTCTGCAGCAATTCAAACTAAGGACTGTGATATTACCACATGTAGTGTTACTGTAACAGGACAGCTGTGATCCCTTTACACTTGAATGGGAAAGGCAAGAATGTGACAGAGAAACCAAGTGATAGGTACAAAGAGAAGACTGTGGTAGTGTGTCTAACAGGTAAATGAGTGTACAACAACACTTCAGGGTGGCTGTCTCCTGTATTTCTGAACATTTGGTTTTCTTTCTCCAGGGTATGCTAAAAGGAAAGCATGTCCCATGGACCCGGATGAAGACTGCATGAGATGTGGACCTGAGCAATATCTGAATGAAGCATCCCAAAAGCCACGATGTGATGCTTGTGTATCATGCACAAAAGGTAGTTGGTTTGCTTTCTGTCACACATACTTTACAGTTATATCCACTCTATATATTTTATTTACTCTTTATTTATATTTTATTCATTTAAAATTTCCAGCAGCAAAATTATCTATCCTTGGCTACTGTTTTAGAGAGCAGAATGCTACCTCACACATAATGAGTATCGTTTCCTGTGTGGCCTGAGACTGCCTGAAAATTCTCTCATCCAATGCCATCCGAGTCTGCTTTCTGCTTTCTGTCTTCTATTACAAGCTATTGTCTACAGGTTTTTCCAATTATTTATAACTTAAATTGCCATCACAGAGACTGCCAGCAGCCCATTCTGCTTCCCAAGCCTTTGAACTGGTGTTGCTCAGCTGTGACCCCTGCTTTTTGCTTGAAGCGTGATCCTTTGTTACTCCATCTGTTTCCTTCTTGCAGAATCTGACCTTGTGGAGAAAGCACCCTGCTCCTTCAATTCTAGCCGTGTGTGCGAGTGCCGACCAGGTCTGTTCTGTCAAACCCCTGTTCTGAACACCTGCATGCGATGCCAGCAGCACACTGTTTGCAAGCCTGGTTTTGGAGTCAAAGTCAGAGGTAGGAATTCCTCCCTATCTAGCTTATTTTTTCTGATCTTGGCCATAGGCCTGGACCTGATGCTATTTGGTTGGTCGGTCATTGGTCATTGTTTTTATTCAGGCACCTCAACAACTGATGTTTCTTGTGAAGAATGCCCTCCTGGGACCTTCTCTGACCAAAACTCCAGCACCGACATCTGCAAGCCCCATACTGAGTAAGTCTATAGTTTTTTAAAGTGCCTAAGTGACTAGTTAAATCTAATAAAGGACCCAAAGGGACTCCTGTCACTTCTGGTGCAAAGTATTCAAATTCATCTTAGAGGCAATGGGATAGCTTTGAGCCTCTGTGTAGAGTTTAGAAGGCCTCTCTTTGTACCTGCTGCACAGTTCTGTACTGGAGGAAGGAAGGAATCTCTCTTGCTCATTTTTACTTCACTGTGAGCAGTTGGATTATATGCGCATGTGAGTATCAGGTTTGCATCCAGGTCAAGAATCAGTGCCACAGGGGTGAGAAGAAAGTTAATGACTTTCTGACTAAAAGCAGTAAATGTACATGGTACAAAAATGACCAAAAGGGGTGTTTGCCACATGGAAAATCTTATGGTATATCATGGCATTTTCTTTTAGCGCTGATACACAGTTCTCTCTTTCATTCCCTAGCTGTGCCAAGTTAAACAAAGTAGCACAAAGCAAAGGAAATGCCACTCATGATCAGATTTGCCTGGACCAATTGCCCACCTACCTCACCCCAGGCACTTTCTCCATCAGATTCAGCAACGAAACAAATAACTCTGACTTACCAAGGCTTGAGGCGAACCTGGTGACCATTGCCAGTATCCTTTCAAGTGCCACAACAATAGAAAACCCCAGTTCAACTCCTCAGGAGAAAGCTCTGGCTGGCACTTTTCCCACCTCAGCCAAGGGGGAGATGACAACAGGAGGTAACAAAGATAAAGCATTTACTCTATCTAGCACATTTTGTTTGGATATATCTTTAATAAAAGCAATTTTTATATGGGAGCTTCCTGCAAAACCCCTATGACTTGTGAAATGATATCCAGCAAACACACAGATCTACTGATAGTTACTCCTCTGCCTTTTCTCAGCCTCTCTGTCCTCCCTTTCCTCTTCTGTACTGTAGGTCTTGTTCTTTGGGGAGTGGTTCTCTCTGTGATAGTGCTACTTGTGGGCATGCTGTTGTTTTGGAAATGGAAGGTTTGCAAGAAACGGATCCTCATCCTCAAAGGAAAGCGTGAGTTTTTAAAGCTGTAACACATAGCATGCTGTTTAATCTCCAAGTGTATGCCACCTGGGAACTATAATATCCTAAAATTTTATGGAGGCCAGTGGAGGAGAGAGTATTTACTAGTGCCTGGTGAAGACAGGCCAGTTAAGGGTTCTAGGCAAACTGTTCATGCAGCATGTTGGAGAACCTTACAGAAAGATTGAAGCAGCTGTGAATTTATAGATGAAGATGCTGCAAACTGGGTGGGGAAATGGTAACTAGTGTTTTTTTCTCTCAGCACTGATGCTAATATTAAATGATGCCTAAAGTCTTCTATGAATATTTTCTGCTTACTGGGATAGGGTTGGACTTGGAACCTGTTTACCGATAGTGACTCTCTGTGCTTTGCCTAGAGTTGCATGTGGGGTGTGCCTGCATAACCACATTCCCTCTTTTGCAGAAAGCAGAATATGCACTTTGTAGGTTGGTTGTAGACCTATAGGTGTCGTAAAGCTGTTATAGCCCCTGTGCTCCATGATGAGTTTTACTAAATGAATGTTTTCTTTTATCAGCACATCTCATTTCACACGAATCCAGGATCAAATCTCATGGTGAGTGACTGACTGACCAGGAATTGTAATACATAGGATTAATGAATAAATGGCTAGTTTTAATATGGAGCTTTAATTTATGGAACTTTAATTTAAAACATGGAACTGTTTCATGTCAAACGTATGTGTCTGTAGACACGCAAAAAAGCCAGTCCTGTACTCTGTCCTGTGCAGGCAAGTAACGCTGTGGGTGTGACAAGCCACTAGATGGCAGTTTTTCCCCACTGCACCTGAATGGTTGGGTGATGCAGCAGTGTGGGGAGGCTCTGCTGGAAAAACACCCAGTTCATTTCTGGGCGGTCAAATCTGGGAGATGTGTTCCAAAAAAAGTGGATGTTAGCCATAGCAACCTATACACATTCCCTAGAATACATACATTTTGCTTAATTAACTAATCCCTTCTTAGCATTTCTATTTCCACTGACTGCTCTATTCTCGTTTGTTGTGGTAGATACTTCTGATCACCATACACCAGAGCATTTTCCACTCGTTTATTCAGGAATATGATTTAACACCTCTCACGTGAGCTCAGTTTTCTCAAAGTGGAATTTTTGCTTCCTCACTTTCTTTACACAGTAGGAACTGTTACTGTGCTGCATTACAGAGCTGACGTTGAAAGTAAAGGTGGCTGCATCTCAGAGCAAAATTAGATAGTAGGCCTGAGTCCATCTAGCTTCATGGTACTGTAGAAGGATGCTGTACACTCCCTTCTTCCCACCTCCCTTCTTTCCCCAGTGTTCTCTTCCTCCATCCTTGCATAAAATCCCACCCTCTTTATATTTATCTGACCACACAATGACCTGATGCAACTTGTTAATCCAGTAGAAAGCTATTCACTTTTTTTTTATTAGTAGTATTTTGATAAGACAGTATTCTGCTTATTTAGAAGGCTTAATCAGTTCATCACGTGATTAGATGAACACCAGTTTTGGTGTGTGGAGAGTGATAGGGGTGGGCACAAAGGGCTTTGGGGAGGGCAGGACCTCACATGCTTGACAAAAATGTGTTGCTGGTTCACCTCAGCCCTATCATGGAAGTGTGCCCTCAGTGGTAAAGAAAGCATAATGCAGGTGAGTTAGGCTGTAGAGTAGTTTAGGACATGGGTGGGTGATATTTCAGAGCAAATATTAATATTCTTGTGATTACTGTGAATTCTCTTCTGATAATTTTTATTCTTTCCATTGCAGGTTCTGGTCTAGTGAACAAATGTGCAGTAAATGTGAACAATATTCCAAAACGGATCACTTTCTTTTCCAATGTAAATAATTAACAGTATTCTTAAACGTCCTGTTAAAAAGTGCCATCCTTTTGATTTGGAATTTTCTCTGTAACCTGTGATCATCTAGGTGCAGAGATGAGACATGCTAGGAATTGCTACTTTCATGTCTTGGGCTATGTTTAATGTAGTGTTAAATTATGTGATTCTGCCAGTTTTGCTTGTGAAGGGAATATATAAATTTGGAAAATATCTTGTTAATTTTTTTCCTGAACAAATCCCTTAAAATTCTTACCTCCAGAATCTATCTATCTTTCTTACTGATGTTATACTCTTTGCCGAAAGGTGCCACTGAGCCTCAGCCCCTAGAATGCAGCTGCTACTATATTACAGGGGAGCAGACTCTGCAACAAAACATACAGTATAAGACTTGTGGCAAAAAGTCAAAATGACAAATAAGCAGATTTACAAATGTTCATCAGCATCTAAATTGCAGACAAGGCAAGCAGAATTTACCAGAGCATCCACACAGGTCCAGAAAACTGGATTTCAGTGGAAGAGAGGTACATTCTTGCAAATCTGACTGAAAAACTGTGAATTTAGCCTAGGAATGCTATTTTTAAATATGGTCTTAAGTAATACAGGAACCTAATTCAAAGGAACTTAAGTTCCTATATCTCTTAGGCACTTTGAATTTCCTTTTCCCTGTGACAGTGGTGCTGTTATGTTATTCTGACTGCTACAGAAGGATTCTGTAGACCTATTGCAATCTTCATGGTATCCTTTTTGCATTGACCCTACTTCTACTCTCCTCTTTGTATTGGCAGAAGATCATGCTGACTACTGACAAAGGGCCAGAAGAGAAGGAGCTAATTGACAGAACCCTCCCTTTGGAAACCAACAACAACTTGGTTTCCAGCACAGAAAAAGCATATAGTCCTGATCTGAGTCTGACAGATGTGACACAGAGCAATGGAAATGCCCCAGATTGCCCTGTCGATTCTCGAGTGAGAGACCACACAAATAATCGAATCGGTAAGTCTTGCTTTATTTTTATTTTTTGCCTTTTCAATTTTTCAACCATGGACACATAATAGCATTCTGAAATTATTAGTAAGCTGGAAAATTATCTAAAGCTTCTAACAAAGCTGGCCCTGTCAACTTGACTCTGTTTACACTGTGCAGGTGGGTTTGTTTGTTTGCTTGTTTGTTTTTTGGTGTGAGTCAAATCCAAAGAGTTAAAATGTCTAGGCTGATCCAGAACTGTTTTCTTAGGATTGCTGTAATCCAGTCCTGCTTTTCTAGAGGGCAAGAGAAGAAAAAGCACAGAAAGAACAAGGAAAAGCAAAAATAGAAAATGCATCTTCTGTTTTCAGTGCCACAGACCAACAAAGATTTTTGTTATTCTAAGATTTTCACTCAAAGAACAGGCTTTTGGAAAATGCTAGCTCCCTGTATAGGGAGAGAGAAGGCTACGTGGGGAGGCAGGGTAGTCAAAGGAAATGAACAACAGAACTCCCTACCACTCCTTACTCCTGTTTCACTCCTCTCTGTGTTTCTTACAAAGATGCCCTGTCTGTTAGAATGGGCTCAATGCAGAAAGGAACATGGGCATGTAAAGCAAAAACTTGTTTGCCAACCTCTGAAATACTGGAAGTTAGCCTAGTTGTACAATTAAGTTGCAATTTCTTAGGTCTCCGTTTCATGTGAGCTGTGTAACTTTGAAATAAGCATTTCCTTTGGCAATCAGTCAACTAGCAGAGACAGAGACAAACCAAGGAATAACACTTAAAGGAGATTCAGGATAAAAACAATGCAGGATAAATAAGTTGGCTCTGCTTTGTGTGGGAGATTGGACCAAATGACCTCCAGAGTTTTCCCTTCAACCTAAATCAGTCTGTGATTCTCTGAAGAACTAACTATTCCTACAGCTGGGAGTGCACATCCAGTGAAATAAGAGCTCTCATTTCCCTCAGGGTGGACTTAGTTAATTAGAATAATAGAATGGTTTGGGTTGGAAGGGACCTGAAAGATCATCAACCCCCCTTCCACTAGATCAGGCTGCCCAAAGCCCCATTCAGCCTGGCCTTGAACTCTTCCAGGGATAGGGCATCCACAGATTCTCTGGGCAACGTGTTCCAACGTCTCACCACCCTCACAGTAAAGTAATTACTAAGAATATATTAAAAATACTCTGTACTTTTTCTCTTTTTGGCCCATTAACTTATTTTTAAACCACTGTATTAATTTTTTGAATTAGGTACTTCATGACAGTGTAGAGCAGAGGAGAAGGAAGGTCTCTCTTTTGCAGAGGAAGTTAACTAATGGGCCAGGATCCAAGAAGGTATTCATTGGGTAGGGGAAAGGTACTTAGGTTGTAGATAAGTTTGCAACGGGCTTTGGCTGTGCTTGATAATAAGAAAGAAGGTGGAAATTCTTGAAAGCAAGACCCTTCAGTTAGATACTGTGAAACAGCTTTTTTTTAAGCATGCGTGTAACATGAAAGGATCCTTGGGAGTGAATGGTCTTATTTCAACAGCTCTTCATCAAACAGTCTGAAAAATATCACCTGTTGGAGACCACAGACTCTGTATGGCACTATATTCATCATCTTTTTATGCCCTGAACAGAGGCTAATCATCAACAGAGGAATTGTTACACTGAGTCCATAGAACAGGGTTCCTAGAAATGTTGTAATGTGAAGAAGTAGTTCAGTTCATTATTTTTTCCAGTCTGTTTCAGAGTCTGCTGCACCTTCTGTCATTCAGTGTGAACTTTGTAGTAGCTCTGAATCGTCCTTCTCAAGTTACATGGCCTCAGTTTCTATTTCTACATCTTCATCTTGTAACACATCTCACCAGTGCCAGCAGAGCCAACATGTCAGGCTACAAAATATCCATAATATTCAGTTCCCAAACCAGGTTATTTTGGTTTTACCAGAGCTGATCATTCCTAACTAAATGACCTCTAAATGACTTTTTTTTTTTTTTTTTTGTGAGTGATAGATTTGGGATGAAAGTGATATTTTGACTTACCATCCCCAAATATCTCCAAGCAATTGTGAACAATAACCTACAGTGTCTAATCTGCAGCATCCTTTTGAATAAAATGTAGTGATTCAAGCCACGGCAAAGCCCTTACTTACCTTTTATCAAGATGTAGAGTCAACATGTTGGACATAAGGTTTGAGTCTGTCCCAGAAAATTTTGTAGTTGATGCTCTGCTGGAAAGAAACCGATTTCTTTGCAGGTCCTGAGACCCCAGATAATTACCCAGAATTTCTGTGCAGCGCTGATCTTTGCCCAAGGGCTGCTTCTAATGCAGAGATTGTAGCTTTTCAAAACACCAGGAGCATAAACCTTGAATTGTCCGTAGCTGTCTTCCCCAGATCCTAGTTAACTGCTTCTTCTAACAGACTCTTGCAAATATCTTACTGCCATTTCTAATTTGTCTTTCTCCTGTAGTCCTCCAGCTTCATTACACGAGAGCAAGATCTGCTTGATCTAAAATGCCCAGAATACCTTTGGCAGTGATCTAAAACCAGACAGTGTAGCGTAAAATGAGCAGGCCGTATTTGTCAATTAGTAAGTTCAGTGCTTTGATTCCAAAATGAAAAGCACATTATAAATAGACAACAAAATAGGCAACTCAAAATGTGTAAGTTACATAAGCTTTAGTGGGTTAGTGAATTCTGTGTTTTCACAGTGACAGACCTGATTTGCATGCCTCTGATAAAAAAAGAAGAAAATAAAAGAAAAATTGAGTACCAAGTCAAAATTTTGCATGAAAAGGAACCATCTCTAGGGACAGTGGTATTGTTACCTATGCTCAGCACTAATTTTTTCCTTCCTCAGAAAAAATATACATCATGAACGCCGATACTGTTATTGTGGGATCCGTTTCAGAAGTGCCTGGTAGCAAGAACTGTACTGCTAGAGGATATGAAAGTGACGTTTATACACAGGAAAAGATGGAAGAGGAACTGGGAATGCACTTTCCAGAGCAGGAGACAGAGTCTTTTCCAGGGAATGATGTCATGGTTCCTGTGGAAGAGGAGGGAAAAGAATTCCATCACCCCACCACTGTCACTGAAAAGTGATAGCCCACTGAGAAGACATGTGAAGCTACAAAAACAGCCAGTGTGACACTAAGCCTGAATCTACAACAAGGGAGGTAAACACATAGTGTCTTAGATAATCTGAAAACTCATGTAACACACTGAAAAACGTTCAAACAAGGAGCACTAGAACATATTTCATCTAACTAATGAGAGGATCATTCAAACCATTGGCCTTCATGGCTCACATCAAATACTTTTCTCTTTCCCATGCTCTCCCAGTATCGTGCTGGAAACAAATTTGAATCAAAGCTACAAAATTCAGAGGACTTCTGGATGCTAACTCAAGTTTCTCAGCTTGCTTTCTCTGCCTGAAGGAATGGATTGAAACCTGTGTCTGATTACTTCTATTAGCTATTAAAATTCTGGCCAGAATTCCAAGTTAATCTTGAAACCCATCCATGTTTCACAGGTTGTTTCTGTTCTGGTTTTACAAACACTTCCAATTTTGACACACATTTTGCAACATCTGATATTTTTCTTAAGGTCTCAACTCTTGAATGAAAGTGATGATGATTTCAGTTTTCAATAACAAATACTACTCTTACGTTTGTGGACTTCATGAGGAAACAGGATCAACAGGCTCAGAAAACAGAAGGCAAATAAAACTAGTTGAAGTCCATTGTACTTTAGGCATTTTTTAGGCATATTTTTTCAAGTCTGATTCATGTTTCTTGACTACTTCAAATCATTAGTAAGCATAGAAAATGGCCTCTTCTGATGGAAGCCAAACCGGCTGAACATTTGGATGTTGAATGAACTGTGGGTTTAGGCCGATGTGGAATCTGTAAAAAGAGAAAATAAGAAAACAAACTGGTTTTCTACAAAAAAAGGAAGGACTGAAAAATAGGCATGGCAGTTATTTCCTGGAACATTGTTAATACCTGCTTGTTTTAGAAGAATTGTTCATAATCATCGGTGACACTGGTTTGCACATCTGTTTTTTAAAAATAATTCTGTTTGGTTTTGTGGTCAACTGCCTTGTGTTACGCAGATTCTCAATCTTTTATGCTGCTTGTTTGATAACTGTAAATGTAATAGTGCTGACTATGTTTTTGCACAGGACAATGGAAAATGAGCAAGATGACAAAGTGTGCCTTAATAGTCAAAAAAAGGAACCACAAAAACAATTACTTGCTGTGTAGTTTTACCCTGGACAGAGTACTGTAAGAACAGCTGTGCAACTTCATTGTCTTTTGTCTTAGAACGAACAAAAGGAACGTAAAGGCATAAAAACCACCTTCTTGGGCCAGACTTGCAGTACTTGCCCAATATTTTATCTGTGACAGTGGCGGTAAGAGATGCTGTTTAGGGAGGGCACATAAGCCCAGTTAATATCTGCTGTTGCCATTCCTCATACTTCTGCAGCATCAGCTGTAATTGGATTAAGGATGTTAAACAGTTTGTCCCAGCTTTTATATTCTTCTTGTTGCCATTAATTTTTCTTATCTTTTTTGAATTTCCTGGTACAATCTTCCTCCACAACCACCCTGTGACAACTGATTACAGATAGTTACCATTCACTGTGTAAAGAAGTACTTTTACGGCTTTTAAGCTGACCTCTTACTTATTGCAGAGAGTGCCACTAGTTCTTGTATTACAGAACTTAGTGCAATACTGAGTTGCCTTTATGATTCTTGATTGTACCCTCCCCAGCCTCCAAGCTGAGTTCCTATCTTTTTATATTTCTTATGTAGGTTAGTTGCTCCATTGCTGTGGTCATGTTAGTTGACCTCTTGCTTATCTCCTCTAACTTTACTATGTTCTACTGGAGACCAGAATCATGTACTGCACTTAAGAAGAGGGTAGGCCAAGGTTTTAAACAGTGGCAAAATTATACTTTCTATTTTATTCNACACATACACTTTTTTTTTTTTGGCTGTCCTTGCACAGATGATTTCAGAGAACCATCAAGGATGACTCCAAGATCCCTTTTCTGAGTGATAGCTGCTAGCTACTAATTCAGCACCATGTAGGCCTGGTTTAGATTATTTTTTCCTGAATCATAGAATGGTTTGGGTTGGAAGGGACCTTAAAGATCACCCAGTTCCAACCCCCCGCCATGGGCAGGGACATCTCTAGAGCAGGCTGCCCAAAGCCCCATCCAGCCTGGCCTTGGGCACTTCCAGGGATGGGGCATCCACAGCTTCTCTGGGCAACCTGTTCCAGTGCCTCACCACCCTCACAGTGAAGAATTTCTTGCTTATATCTAATCTAAATCTCCCCTCTTTCAGTTTAAAGCCATTACCCTTTGTCCTATCACTACATGCCCTTGTAAAAAGTCCCTCTCCAGGCTTCTTGTAGGCCCCCTTTAGGTACTGGAAGGTCACTAGAAGGTCTCCCCAGAGCCTTCAGAGCCTTCTCTTCCTGAGGCTGAACGACCCCAACTCTCTCAGCCTCCCTTCCTAGCAGAGGTGCTCCAGCCCTCTGATCATCCTCGTGGCCTCCTCTGGACTCGCTCCAACAGCTCCGTGTCCTTCTTATGCTGGGGGCTCCAGAGCTGAACGCAGTGCTCCAGGTTGGGGTTTCACGAGAGCAGGGCAGAGGGCAAGAATCACCTTCCTCAGCCTGCTGGCCACACATCTCTTGAGGCAGCCCAGGATACGGTTGGCTTTCTGGGCTGCAGGCGCACATTGCCGGGTCATGCTGAGCTTCTCATCAACCAACACCCCCAAGTCCTTCTCCTCAGGGCTGCTCTCAATCCATTCTCTGCCCAGCCTATATTTGTGCTTGGGATTGCCCTGACCCAGGTGCAGCATCTTGCACTTGGCCTTGTTGAACTTGTATGGGCCCACCTCTCAAGCCTGTCTAGGTCCCTCCGGATGACATCCCTTCCCTCCACCGTGTCAACTGCACCACACAGCTTGGCAAACCTGCTGAGGGTGCACTCCATTCCACTGTCCATGTTGCCAACAAAGATGTTAAGCAGCACCAGTCCCAATACGGACCCCTGAGGAGCGCCACTCATCACTGGTCTCTACTTGGACATCGAGCTGTTGACTGCAACTCTTTGAGTGAGACCATCCAGCCAATTCCTTATCCACTGAGTGGTCCATCCATCAGATCCATGTCTCTCCAATTTAGAGACAAGGATGTTGTGTGGGACAGTGTCAAATGCTTTGCACATATCATATGCATTGCAGCCTGTTAGATGTATTACACTTGATTACTTAAAAAACACTGACAAACTTTGAATTAAAAATGTATGGATTTTATTCTATAGCCACACTTTTTATGTCTCATATGTAAATGTTTCATTGCTGCTGATGCTTTCAGTACATAGATCAGAAAAATATTTTTGCAAGAGAACACTTCAAAACTTCAGAAGCTATTAATCAACTGGAGTTTTTCTCAGGAGCAGAGCAGGTCTGAATTGAAGTTAAGGTCTCTTAATACCATTCTAGCAGTGTGTACGAGACATTAGTGAATGTGGTGCAGTGAGGTATTAATGAATGCTAGAATGCTGCAAAATGTAAGTTCATATTTTGGGGGCTAATGGAGCATAAACAAGACTACAGCGACCCCTTACACACGCTGAGAATCTCCTCTAAGATACAACTTCTAGGTCTGAAGGCAGGCAACGCCGCTCTCTAACCTGGGAAATCGCTGTGATGCTTAACTCCGCGCAGATCCGCGCCGCCCAGGAGGCGCCCCCGGCGCTGCCGCCTGCCTGGGGGCGGGTGCCCCGCAGCTCCCTCCTGCCGGCACCGACACCGGCTCCGGGCGCTGCCGAGGAGCCGCCAGCTCCGCCCCGCCCCGCGCCTGCTGGCGGCTTCACTCGGCGGCGGGATGGGGCCGCTCTGGCTGCTCCTCGNGGGGGGCTGCTGGCCGCGGCGGGGCGCGGCCGGCGGTCTTGTAGGGGTTCTTTGTGACCTCTAGGCGGGCGTGCTCCTCTAGGAAAGCTGTCAGTGGGCATCGCTGGCTGTCACGCTCGCAGTCCCGTGAGTTATCTGTCTCCCACTGCTTCTGCCGAACTCTTCAGGAGCCTCAAGTCCTACTTTTGGACTTCTTTCCAGCTCATCCTGCTCCCTTTGGCTGTGTCGTTATTTCCTGGCTTCCCAAAGCAATGACATACCGTCTTTCCTGGATTTTCATTGGAGCTGGGTTGATTTTTCAGGCTTGCTTGAGTATTTGCAAACACTGTGAGTGTCCTGGCAAGTGCAGAGTGCGTATCTGTCTGTATTTAACACCGTTGTTTAAACAGGAAGAGCTTGTTGTGCTGTACTGCATCCCTTAAAACCATTCCCTATTTACATAGAAAAGGGCTTTAATTTACATCTTAGAACTGATGTGGTGCAGCTGTGACTGTTTTCTTTTATATCCAGCTGAATTACTGAATTCTGTTGTTAAAAGAATCTTTTAAACTGTTTAAACCAAAGAGCTTGATGGGATCTGTTTGACTTTGATTGGGTGTATGCTGTGCTGGTATATTGATAACGTTTTTCTATCTGATTTTAAAGTGTACTAGACTGCGAAGATAAATGTGGAAATAGTTCTGAGATGTCCAGGTCATTGCTTTTTCATGGGATGCGTGTGTCATTTATATGTTTATTTAATCATATTAATTGAGCCAGGATAAGATGAAGGTTTAGTGAAGCTAGGTGAGGGTGTCAGAATGTATATTGAACCTGGATTCACAGAGCAATCTTTTAAGGAGGACTGGGTACTATAATGCGTTGCTAATACATCGATGTTTTTCAGCTGCATCTTGCTCATTCTGAATTCAACCCAGGTTTGTAAGGTATTGTATTTTAATGTATTATATTATATTATATTATCATGTATTTTGAACATGATTCACTAAACACTTTGGACTGGATGGGCTAGAGTGGATAAAGAAGGGAGAGTCTCAGAATTGTGGCAGACCTCATCACCAAAATGTAAGCATGAAGCTTTGTCCTGCTCTTTGCTGTCAACCTCTACAAAGGGTTTGTATTCAAAAGGATTGAACTCTTCTGTCACCCTAAACATGATCCTGTAAGGGTAAAAAGCATGGAGGAAAGTTTTGGCATCACTTTTTGCATTGTCCTCAGGCTCCTGCCAAACCAAAGAAAAGTCCACATGTAAATTAGAAAACCAAAAACACTAGCTTCAGAAACATCACATCTACCACACAACTGGGGGAAAAAAAAAAAAAAAAAAGCCTGTTACATCAATTTTTAAAAGTGCTCAGTTAAAGAAAATTTTGTTTAACTTCGAGGGAGAGAAATTGGTAAAGCAGTAGCTTTTGAGTGACACACTTTTTCATGTTTTCCTCAGCCTAATTTATCTGAAAGATTCTAGCCTAATTCTCTGTGTTACTCACAGGAACTGAACACAATTTTTGCCATTTTGAAGACCTCAGTCACCAGACATTTTTAATAGAAACTTTCTCAATAGCCTCAAATCTAAATAACTGTTCTTTGCGGAGCAGTGCAGCATGCTCTGCAGTGTAGTTGCTGATGTGTGCAGAGGAAGCCATCCTTTGGATGCTGCTGGCTGGTTGTAGGGAATTCTGCTGGTGTGTGGAAGGTGCATTGATCGCCACGCACTCTCTGAGCTGCAAAAGGATAAACATAAAAGGAGATCTTGTGGGGGAAAAAAGAACAAAAAACAAAACAAACAAAAACAGAAATAAAGGGCTCAAGGCAGACTGCTCAGATGCCGCTCTTTTTATGGTCAGAGCTAGGAGGGCTGTGGGTGACCTGCACCTTTCTGTTGTACATATATCTTCACTTGTGGTTGTTGCATCAAAGTCCATGGTAAACTGCAAGTCTTAACAGAGCATTGCAAAAAGCAACTGTGATACAAGCAACACTATTCCAAGAAAATTGTTTAAGAATAATAAAGAAATGTCAGTTCTGGTATTTGGCCTACAGGACAGTTATACCCTCTGACAGCCATTTTGGCTGGTACACTTGGGGCGTTTTAGGAAGGTTCCATGGGAAATAAAACCATCTCACATGGTTTCATCGTCTGTCTTTACATTTAGGGCTCACCTGTCTTCTCCTTTCCCTCTCTGCTCTTAATATTAGATATCACCCTGTCTCCATTAGGTGCATCTTCCAGGATGCACCTTCCAAGTAAGGTCAAACCTAATGTGGCCAGTTCTGACTTGCTGATTCTTTCTTGGGAACTTGCTCACTGCCTGCCCTTCTCTGACAAGTGATGAGGATACAACCTGCATTCCTGCCTCTCTGGCCTGCAATCTGTTATTCTACTTGCTTTTCCTCTTGTTTGCCTGTGTATCTTTGCTTTCCACAGGGAAACTGTGGATTTTAAGGCTCATCAGCTTTGACAGTGTGTATAAGTATCAGATCTTGATTTAGTGGATGATATCTTTTATTTGGACAATATTTGGGAAAACAGAGCAGCTTTTGATTTTGTAAGCCTGAAGTTTTGAAACAGAAGAGCTGGTATTCCTGAAAATGTGTATGCTTTTCGAAACACATGCATTAATATAATGAGATACTATGTCTTCCTACAAACTTTGCGTTGCTTGTATAATTTCTGTATGTGGTGAATAGCTTCCATATTCTATGCAGCGTCTTGCTACCTTGTTCTGGGAAAATGTTCTCATATTGTGGTGGTGAGTGGCAATGAAGTAGAAAATCCCAAACAGTAAGCAAAAAGATACTATTTTCTCAGGAGTGGGGGAAGGTGGAGTTGTAAATCTGTGTGTTTGTGGCTATGCAAGGACTCCTGCTTTACAGAAGTAAAGTAGGATATAGGGTGGGAGAACAACTCATATAATGGGCCTTAATCTTAACCTAATCTTAAAGTGGTATTTGAAAGGAAGCAACTTTAAAAGAAGATTTATGCTTTGAATATCGTTGGTGTAGCCTGATGCCCTGATACAACTAACTCCCACAGATTTTGATTAGAATTGCTGTTATCTAAGACAACTCTAGTCTTCAGCTGAATTCTTTCTCTAAATGACCAGTTTAAACATTTTAAATAGAATTTTGTTGTTTCCTGTCTTCAGCAGTTTTGACGGCTCAGCAAACGTTATCTCTGTACCTTGAGACCTTTCCATAGCAACAGATTTTTATGTCAGAGTCTTTGGTGACTTCATTGTGGTTTCACATGCGTAAAGAATGTTATACACCAGATACAGTTCCTGTTCAGACTCCTTTGTTTGACAGCTTCAGTTTGAGGAAGGCAACTGTATGAAAAGGAGACCAATCAAGGTGTAGAAATGTGAGTTAGGATTAAAATATATGGTTAAATCTCTTTGTTTTAAATGACCTATTTGAGTGAATCTGAAAAGTATACGAATGGATGAAAATATATATATATCATTAGCATATGTTATTTTTAGTATTGAAGTTACTTAAATTTAATTACGGGTGAAGTCCAAGAATACAAACTATAAGGCAGTGAGTAAGGGAAATTGTTTTTATTCTAATTAGTATTGAGCATATAGGGAATGCATTATATTGTCACATGCTGTGAGAAGTTAAGACTTGGATTTCTGATCTTGGCCTTCCTCACCAATAGGTAGAGCCAGGTTCTAATCCCTTTTAATTTTGAAGAAGTCTGAATCCAAATATTGGTTTGACCTTCATGACTCAGGCTCAGCTCTAATACAGAGATTAGGGTCTCAGTTGTGCTTGGCCTCTGTATGCCTGTGTGGGAGGGGACAGCCCATAGGTCCTTTCCCTTCACTTGTGCTGTTCCACATGGCACAGATACGGCTGCAGGCCTGAAAATCACGTGAAAGTTATGTACTCTGCTAGTTTTATCTCCTGGTTGGTAGGATATAGGGGATCTTGGAAAAAATTGTGCATACATTTTTAGAAGAGTCTGTACTAACCTCTCAGTCAGTGTGGAGGCTGGTTTTAGTCCACTCCTCTCCAGTGACAGATGAGGTCACTTATCTACTGGATATCTGTAGTGCAGATGGGAAAATGAGGTAAACAATGCAGGGACTACGGAGAGAGGATCTTGAGTAATTGACTTTTAGTATGTAACTTCTCACTTTATTGCTTAATACACGGGCATTGCAAAAATCTCCCTAGTGAGTTGTGTTGTCAAGGGCAAGCACAGATTTTACCCATTTCTACGTTGGGCAATTAGAGATCACTCATCTTTCTTATGCTGATATCCCAGCACAAGAACCAAGTGCTAAGATATGTTGCCTAATCTGATTGATTTGCATAGAAGTAGACTAGACATGTTTAATAATGTTGTGCCTCTGCTGCTAGATAGATGAAGCATTTTGCCTTCTACGTGCACCTGTCAAGTTAAAAGAAGTCTTCCAAATTGTTCATTTTGTCTGTATAAATCTCTTAAAAGTCTGTTGCTATTAGACACTGCTGCCTAATCTGAGAAATGGTAAGGCTATAATGCAAAAGATGTAGCACCAGATTAGTTTCCTTCACACTTACCTCCTTGCAGAACATATAATCACAGTTAAAGCAGAAGACAAAATACAGGTGTATGAGAGAAACAAACAGTCATAAAATGTAAAGACTGTGGGATAGAATCAGGCCCACTTACTCATTAGTCTTTCAGCCCAAAGTAGTCAATGGATTTGGATGCCAGAGAATTTCATTTTGGGCAGCAAATATTGCACGGCCCATCTCAGACCCTGAAATTTGTTAGATGGCTAGAAAAAGTGGTGTCTTGTAGTCAAGAAAGCTAGAAGAGTTTTACTCCTAGAAAGAGGCCTACACTTGCTCTGGCAGAGTAGGGGATTTGACTGTTGGCTTTGACAGCTTTGGGAAAACTAGCTTACTTTGCAATTAACTACTGAAATTACTGGATCCCTCCAGTGCAAGAGAAGCTGAGCTCATGTGTGTACATAAATTGTATCTAGGTGTGTCCCTTTTGGTTTCCCATAATGTTCTTTAAGGCTAGTTGGCAAGAAATTGTCAATTGTATGTCATTGAGAGACACAGCTCATCAGATGAACTTTCAGGGAGATTTTGTCAGTCAGTAGAGATATCCTTTCAAGCACGACTTAAGAGAAACAGATGTGAACCCATTGACAAACAGGTTTTCCTGTGTCTTTAACTCTCAGGGCAGTACTTACAACAGACAATGCAGAGGATGAGATAAGAACATTTTTTTGCCAGGAAGCTTCACCAGCAGGATAATCTGTGATGTGGTTTGTTGTATTTCTTTCCTTTTTTTTTTTTTTCTCCTGTGTGCGTTTTCTCAGTGAAGTTTTGCTATTTAAAATGACTCTCAAGTGCTTATATTAATGAAGTTGATCATAATTACTGCAAAAATGCAACTACAGCACTTTGATCTTTCTTCTCTTAATAAACAAGAAAAGAACTTAAACTAAAAATAGTTTTGATGAGAGCAGAGCCCTTTTCCTTTCCTTCATCAGAGTTTAGTGTCAGCTCACATTTGCAAATAGTGTGGTTCCACTATTATTGTTGCCTGTTATCAAGTACAGCATTAACAGTTATCACTGAACCTAGAAGGTATTGAAAAGCCTTATTTTTCTCTTTTTTAATCTCATTGATAATGATGAAACTGATAATGTTGAATCCAGCTTCCTGGTTTTGCTTCAAAGTCTTCAATCCTTGCGCAAACCCCCTTTAAATAAACTTTCTTAACCGGAAAGCAAAAGTGGAGGCCAAAAGTAGTTTTTGGAGATGCATATGGCTGCAGCATGGTTCCTGCAAAACTGGCTTTCTTCTCATCAAAAGGCAAACAGCACTATTTGAAATATGCAGCTTGTGCTCAGCAGCTGTTTCTAACTTCACCTGCACTAGTGTTTAAGAAGGAGAATGATTTTTTAATTATTATTATTATTTGTCATTCTTCCTCACCCCATCATGGTTTCTAGCCTGTTAAAAAAGGTCTTTTCTAGTTTCTTCTTCACTTTGCTACTTGATTGTTTCTCGTTAATCTGACTGTGAGCAAATGGGGCAAGTAATGGTGAAACCTGTCCCCAGTCGTTCTGGTTTTGTGAATCTTCAACTCAACTGACTGATCAGAAGAGATCAGAATTGTCCTGGTTTCTGGTCAGTGCTACCAGCGTTCACAGTATTTTAAGTAGGAGTGGTGAAATTTCTACTTAAATATTTTGCTTTCCTTTTTTCTTTTCTGGCATGGGTATTCAAACTCAAGAAGGCCTTTCTCTGCCTTCACATTTCCAGGAAAGGTTCTTTTTGACAGTGACTACTGAATAGATGTGTCAAACCCTTCTTCTGATATACAGCTAGGTAAGAGGCAAGATATTTCAACAAGTTGCGTAAGAAACTGTTGGGTTCCCTTTAAGCAGTTGTTGAGGGTGGGAAGTGTTAGTCTACTTTGTCAGTAATGTGAAGACACAATAGATAATCAACATGTTTTTGCAGTAAGGAGGAAGGATATTTTCATTACTGGCCTCCAAATGGCTTGTTCCTGTTTTGATTTTAATAATTTTTTTTGTAAAGTACTTCTCTAAATGTGTGTAGATTATACATGGAATGAGCTCTTCAGACTACAGAAAATTGAGCAGTATCACATACTTTTTGAACAGCTTCTTTCTGATCTAGCAGGAAACTCCTACACTTATACTACCTAACATTAGCTTTTTTTCTTTTATTCAGTGACTGTATATTTCCTTTTGAAAAGAAACAGCAGGTCCTCAAATATTTTGACACTTGTTCATTGAAGTGATTGAGCGGTGCTGATCTATGTGAGCTGAAAATTAGGTACAATGTACTTTGACTGTTTCCTATGCATTTGCACTGCCCATATGATGAGATAGGTTTTTCATTACTATTTTTTTAAGACTTGTAGCCAGTTACTCCTTTTCAGAAGAAGCAGTGTTTTTTCAGAGACATTGTTTTCAAAACATCAAGGCCTTTGTGTTTTGGTTTTTTTTTTGGTGTGTGTTTTTTTGTTTGGTTGGTTGGTTTTTTTTACTCTTTCCTTTGGTCAAACAGCTTTACTAGTACAGATTCTCTGACTGAAGGGACAGATTATCTTTCCTAGATATTGCATTGGTATAAGCGAAGGCGTAATGAACATGAGCACAGTAGAGGACTGCATTTAGCGTCTTGTGTCCTTTACACCCGTTGATGAAAACAGAGATTCCTTCAAGTATTGCAGTAGCACTACACAGCTCCCTCCTCCACCAGCTTGGGACGCCTGGGGAAAATAACAAGAGGCAAAGCCAATCATTTAATTTTCTGACAGGGCTCTAAATGCGTATAGGTAATAGACCTGCTAAGTAAGAAGGTATGATTTTTCACATGGCTGTTTTGCAGAAAATGCTTCTCCCTGCAAACCCAAAGGTAAGAATTTAGGTTTCACTCTGGTGTTTTCTCGGAGGTTGCTTAAATCGTGCCAACTAAGAACAGGTACTTAGTCCTTTGTTTCAAGGGATTCAATAGTGAGCAGGTGTGATGTTAATCCCATAGTTCCATTGTATTGTTTTGAACATAAAATCTGGATAAATTACTTTGTTCATTGTGACAGACTGAAAACAGATCTTTGAAAAACAGATGAACTGCTAAATGGTTTCAGTTAGGTCATAAACTGTGTGTATTCTTCATTTTTTTGGCCTCTGCTGCTTTCTGATTCATCAGGCCTACATCAGCGTCTTGGAAAGGAAGGGGTTATAATTGCACTGATCTTTAAGTGTTTGTCTCTTGACTCTCTGCTCTAGAATTAGGATGGATTTGGGATTCATGATTTTCCTTTAATTTCTCCTAGGATTATTCATTGCCGTATACGCCACAGTTTGCACAATGCAAAGACCCCAGCACTGAATTCTATGAAGAAAGACTTAACAAATGTTGCAGCCAGTGCCCTCCAGGTAGTTATAATTTAAACTATTACTTTACACAGCCAAATTCAGTCAATTTTCAGATGAGCGCAGAATGTGTTGATTATTGACACATCTGAAGAGCGTCGAATTTTTGCTGTTACAATGGACTCTTAGCTGGAAGACGATAAAATGCTCTGACTGTAAAAATATCTGCAAAAGAGACACATTGTTCATCAGAACTGGAATTCTGTTACAAGGTTAACTTGGCTGGTGCTTATCAGGAGGACCACGTAGGCTGTTGAGCACTTGTAAGCGCAGCTCTGCATGGTATTTTGATTAAAGCGTTTTTAAGTGAACATTTGTGTTAGAGAGAGAGAGAGAGAGAGAAAGAAAGAAAGAAAAGCAACAGCTAACTAATGAAATTACAAAAATTAAACAACATGTCATGACCCAAGCCCACTAACAACAGATATATTATAAAACAGGGCAGGAGGTAGAGCTTAATTTCTGTCTTTTGACATATCACTTACATAAGGGGCTTTCCGCTGGACAGGTTAATCTCTAACTGCTCATTAAGGGAGTCTTTTACTGTAAATCAGACACTGCTGACCACTATCAGAGACCAGGTACAAGACTACAGAAACTGTCTGCTTTGAGGTCATGTCTTACACTCCAGTGACAGTTATTAGTGATCTTTCGTTCGCAATAGTTGATTGCAGAAAGGAGAGTGTAGAGGGTTGTTTTTTTTTTAGGGTATAGTAATGCCATTTGGATATTTTAATAGTAGAGTTTTTGCAACAAGTTGGCATTATAGGATTAGATTAGATACAGTAAAAAAAAAAAAACGTGTATTTGTCTAACAATATGCTGAGCAAACAGAATTCGTCTCCGTAAATGCTGAGTTCCTGTCAGAGAGATCCGGAAGTTTAAGCAGGAAATTAGTATATGCTGAAGCAGCCACAGTTGTTTGAATTAACTGAAAATGTCTAGATAGATCTGTCAAGCTTCATTTGTTAACAACACAGTAGAGGAAAGATGATAATTCATAATTAAAACCTTTTTCTGCTGTGGTACGTACATTCTATAATAAGACCCCTTCCCCTTAATTTTAATTTTTCAGAACAAGAAACTCTGGACAAGAAGTTGTAGGAGATCTAAAATCTTTATTTTTGTTGTTCTGAATTTTTTTTTTTTAACCATAATTTATCAAAAATTGGAGCCTAAATCATTAGCAGGATGTGGCAGGCAGAATTTTAAGCTTCAAGTAAGGACATGCAAAAACAGTCTTTGGAAATAATTTCCATGGCTTACCTCCAGGGCCCCTTCTTTTGGAGAACAGAGATTTTCCAAGCAGTTCCAAAGATTTTCTTAATGATGCCTCCTTCCGAGTATATTTTCCAGGATCCTTCTGTACAGGATATGAGACATTGACTTTTATCTTCTTCCTCCTTTCAAGCAAGGAGGAAATGGGAACTGAGGTGTTTTTCTTTCTCCAAAAAGGGTATGTTGGAGCTCATATTTACTTATTGCCACCACCACACTGAACTCTGTTTTTTGTGAGAGGCATTGGTGGAAAGAGGAACAGTACTTTTCCTAATAACTGCCTGCTAAAACCTGACTGTTCACCTCACTATATTGCTGGAGAAACTACCTTTAGCAGCTTTTGATATTGTTTGGAGTGCCTGTAGCTTCAGAAACTCATTGCTTTGATGTCTTAAGACTGGCTGATGATGTTAGGACTGGCTGAAGATGTGAAGGAAAAAGAGTGAACATCTCTAAAGAGCTAGAGCTCATGTCACCTCAGCAGTGACAAGTGGTAAAGTTCTAATGCGGGTCTGTTTGTGATAATAATACTTTATTATGCTTTTTTTATTTGCTGCTGTTAACAATAGAAAGGCATCACCCAGGTGCATCATTCTAGCACGTGCCTGACTTTCAGCATGAAACACCATTCTGTGTGTTTCACCACAAAACATAGTTTATGTGAGGGTAAAAATGTTAGTTTTATGTACTGTGGTAGCTGCATCTAAGTACACGCTGAGGGGGCTTGTTCAGGACTGAGGCCACCTTCTTTTGAAGATGGCTGGAATTCACTGAACTGAATGTAAGAAAAGGGGTCACACATGAATAACATAAAAGAAGTTAGAGTTTCCCTCTGTATACGTGCAGTTCCCCTTTAAATCAGTACTTGCCTGGTATGCATTACCAATCTGATAGTGGTGGTGAAGGGAAAGGGTTTTTATAGCTAAGAATGAAACTTAAACAATTCCTAGTGATCTTTTCCAATGAGATGCTTTCACTGCTTGTTTGTTTTTGATAGGTCAATATAAGACAGAGAGCTGCAGTCACAGTGTGGACACAAACTGCAGTCCTTGCAGACCTAACACGTATACAGCCGTCTGGAATCGGTCTCCTCAGTGCTTTGCTTGCTCACCACCCTGCAGGAAAGGTAGGCCTGAATTACGAAGTTTGTCTTTAACAGCCTGCTCAAACAGATAGCTTGGTTTAAATTCGACTTTTCTCCTAAGAAAACTCTTAAAGAGTGTTAGTCTATGACTTGTATAGTCCCATTCGCATGCCTTTGCTACTTGTAACATTTTGGAAAAAAATCAGGAAACAGCCTTTTAAGGACCCCTTCCCCATTTCTTTTTAAGTCCTAAAAACGTGACACCAGTCTTATATTCCTGGAAGATAAGGCGCTGCGTCAATAAAATATGTGCAAATGTCATGAGCAGAATAACTTTCTGCCTATACTCTCCAGCCAAGGGAGCTAAGACCTGACTTCCACAGGGGTAAATGGATAATTAGGTTTCCAGCATCCATTCATTCCTCAGTCTGTCTGCTGGACTAACAACAGGAAACACCAGTTGTGATATTCCTATATTATTTTTAGTTCTTTTGCAACTCAGCATGGTCAGTGAGAGGATGGTGATTCAGTTCAATATATGGAGCTTAACAGTACATAAAGTAGCATGTAACATCTGCATGTTGGTCTAACAGACCATGTGCATTAACAAATTCAGTCAAACTGTTGCCATCATTTCTAATGGAAACTGGTGTAGAAAAGTATTTGACTCCCTGGCAAGTAATTTTTATGGATACTGTCCAAATTCAGAAGACCTTTGGTCTCATCTAAATAGCTAAACCCAGGAAGTTGTTTCATTACAGTACGCAAATGTTTGTAATAAGGTCTCCAATCACTTTGAATACAGTTGCATAACTTGCATAGACTGCAGATCTTAGTATGGCCCCCCAACACTGCAGTGACAAGCATAGGTAACACAAATGTGCGTATTTATGGTTATGATGCAATATACTGCAGCTGCAGGTACAGAGTTTCAAGTGTGAATTCTACAGATGCAAATTTCACCTCTCCTATACAGACAGGCGAAACTCTTCTGAAAATGTAGATGTTGGGGTATGTAACATATTTGCTTTATGATTGTATACTAGCCAGAAACTGCAAAATTGTCTTCAGTCTGCAGTATGTGAACATTACCTCATATTCACTTGAAACATTGCAGACCATGATTTTAAGTGTTTCCAGTGTAACCTTGCTTTATTCTTGTTTTAAAAACAGGATTTGTACAGAATCAAATGTGCACTGAGTCACAGGACAGAATCTGTAACTGCCCACCCAATCAGTACTGCATTTCAAAAATATACCAATACTGCCAGATATGTAAAGTGCATAAAAAATGTGGAAAAGGTTACCGAGTTTCCAGAAGAGGTAATTTAATTTTCAGCTCTCAGAATTGACGCACACATAGTTTTACTGTATGAAGATGGTTATTTATTGCTTTAATTGTCCATGAATATTTCTGAGTCTGCCTCCAACTTGGTAAATTACCCGAATATTGTCTTTTAATTCCCTACAGTTACGCATTCTTTTTAGTGCAAGCATTACCATAGCATTTAGGCAGTAAATAGAGCAACAATATCCTCAAGAGGCATATCCAAGGGAACAGAATGTTGTAATCTTTTATTGCCATATATCATAAAGCTCCCCAATCCAACTTAATCTTCCTTTGGTTTGCTCTGCTGTGTGATTTCTTCCATACAAGTTTGTCAGATTCAGGACCACTTACTTCCTGTCTAAATCCTTGAAGCAGGGCATCCGGCTGAATTTTGGTTACAGTAAGTAATGAAGATTCTATGCTGCCTTGAAGAATGAATCTCTATTAGATGATGAAATTCACCACACTGATAGTGTAGCCATCTCAAGATGATAAATAATATCCAGTGATGTGGAACACTGTATATTATTAAGAAATTAAGGATCATTTGAAAAGATATGGAGCTCCAACAGAATTCAGTAGGTGATCAGTCTATCAGAGACTAGTGAAAAAAGCTCCACTTTTGTCTGCAGTGCCACATTTTAATGTTTTGGTAGGTTTTAACAGTCTTTGAAAAAGACTGACTATAAAGGGTACCAAAATAACAGCTGATTAATCTTCCATTTGTGTTTGGGTGGGGTGTTTCAAAGTAATCTCTCCTGTGACAGTCATGGACTGTATTTTGTATATTGCCTCTGTATCAATTTCAGGATCTGTACCACAGACTTTGATTATTCATTCTTGTTTCTCACTATATGACTAACTGGAGTTTTTCTATTTCTTTAAAGGAACAGATAGCACAGACACAGAATGTAAACCTTGTCCTCCTGGCACTTTTTCAGATGAGGAATCTTATGACACCAGCTGTATACCACATACAGTGTAAGCCAGAGCTTGTGTCTAATAGCAATCTTTAACTGTACACAGGGTTGCTTTCTTTCCTAACTTCTCTTTTTGTTTCTTGCAGCTGTAAATCAGTGGCTGTTCCAGGAAACAGCATGAATGACACTGTTTGCCACGACTCAGGAAGAGCAGCTGCCACAGTTCTACCTCACACCCTTGTAAACCTGCTCCTGACCCAAAGCTCAACTTCCGACAAACCTGAAATAATAACTCGACCTGTCATTCTCAACTCTGTACCTGACATGTCTCACATCATTGGTGAGCTATTAACTCATTTAAAGTCACTTCTGTCTGGCTAGGAAGCAAAATTATCTTCACAGTTTCTTTCCAAAACCAATTACCTGTACTTCAACAGATTTTAAGCTGAGTTAATTCAGTGACACCTCCTGTATTGAGTTACATAATATTTACCTATACATCTGCCCTGCCCACTGCATTCCACATTATATCTTAGATTCTGGGCTGAGGCCATCTTGACTTCATAAACCTCCTGGTGAGAGACTTTGGAGACTTCTGGCAGCCTTTCCGAAGACAGAGAATCCTTATAGCATTCACAAGTGTGGACATATTCTCTGCTGTTCGTAGTCTATCAAGAAGGCATGTATGTCTAGGAGCATTCTGGACTGCCTGGCGTTGTATTTAATGAACTGCTCCTAGCCTAGTGAGATACCTTTTGTGACTGAGGCCAAAACTCTGTCCTCACTTTTCAGAACAGGAAAATTCAATTTTATGAACTGGTGGAGTCTGAAAATGCGACTTCGGTGTCCAACAACGGAGGCATCAAATGTGAATGTCAGACATGCCTGGTACTTATAAATTTAGCTGTCATAGCCATTGACAGAAACTACAAAACTACTTCCTTCTAATTTGGTCCTTTGTCAGATTGACCAGCTAAATAACTTATCTGCTTATTTTTTTATTTTCAGGATCAGTAACAGGGCCATTGTTATTGGTCCTGATAATCACTGTTTTGGGGTATTGCTTAATCTCCAAAAAAAAAGGTAAGATTCATGAAGCAAAACCAAAGAGTTCTGTAAGTATTGTCACCTCATTTTCTACTAAATTGACCCTAGAAGTTAACTGATGTTGGTGTCTTAGAAGGTGCTAGCTCTCGTTGAAGCTTTTCTCATGGCTGGTTATGGATGCAGATCACTAGCATGTAGATTCATTGATGTCTAAATAATATATGAGTGCATTTATTTTTTCTCAGAGGGAGAAGGCAATGCTTTGCAGATTCCTGCCTTACTACCTGGCAGCCTATAGCTTCATGAAACCGAGAGGAACTTTTGACACCATTCCTCTGTTACACTGGGGAGTTATATTTGGCCAAAGGATTCAAAAGTCAAAAGGAGAGGGACTATTAGTAAACTTGTGCAAAACAGCTTGATCACATAAGCTTTGCAGGCACAGAAGATCAGAATTAAAAAAATACACCAGGAATTCCATGTGTATTTAGAGTAAAAGTGTCTTTATTAAATCACGAGGTGAATTTCAGCTCAATACCAGGATACACAGAGGCAAATGTCCCATTCAAATCTCTCTTCTACCTTACATTTTAGATAGTTTTCTAAACATGCAATGTACCAGGGGAGTTGGACAACTGTGAAACAGTTGTGCTCCTACTGGAGCTTGTTAAATATTTTGCACTTCACTTAAATATTAGACATTATCAAATGTTATAGTGATCATTAAACAGTCATGACCATAGTTTATTGTTATTGATACCTTTTCTTAATTACACTATATTAGAAAAATCATTAATTTATGCAGAGGGTCCTGTTTGCTCACTGGCAAAATTCAAGGCAGCTTACAAACTTCATACAGTGTAACTTTCAACATTTTAAAATAGCATATACTAAATATACATTTGGAGTTTATTCCAGGAGCAGAGGCTATCACTCAGACTAGCTGAAAGAGCAGCTTTTGCAACTGAAACAAATTTTGGTGCTCATGAACTGTCTTTCCTCACTTACAGCCCTTGCATACTCGCCACCGACTAGAGAAGCAGATTTGGTAAGTGTCACTCATTCATTCCTTTCCATCTTCTCCACTTTAACATAGAAATCATGCAGTTTTATCCAATTACAAGTATAAGAAAACTGCACAGCAGGAAGACAACTGGAGTGAGAAAGGGGTGGTTTGGACACCAAGCTAGTGTAAGATGTACCTTACATAACCTACACCATTCATTTTGCTGAATGCCTAATGAGCTAGTATGAGTGTTGTGGTTTAACCCGGCAGGCAGCTACACACCACACAGCCGTTCGCTCACTCCCCCCCCAACCCAGTGGGATGGGGGAGAGAATCGCGAAAAAGGAAAAAAGACTCGTGGGTTGAGATAAAGACAGTTTAATAGGACAGAAAAGAAAGGAAGAATAATGATAATAATAATAATGACACTAGTAAAAGAATATACAAAGCAAGTGTACACAATGCAATGCACGATGCAATTGCTCACCACCCGCTGACCGATGCCCAGCCTGTTCCCGAGCAGCGGCCCCCCCACTTTTCCCCGGCCAGCCCCCCCAGTTTTATTGTTCAGCATGACGTCATATGGTATGGAATATCCCTTTGGTCAGTCTGGGTCAGCTGTCCTGGTCCTGTCCCCTACCAGCTTCTTGTGCACCCCCAGCCTCCTCACTCGCAGGGCAATATGAGGAGCTGGAAAGTCCTTGGCTCTGTACAAACACTGCTCTGCAGCAACTGAAAACATCACCATTATCTTCATCAAAAAATCCAAAACACAGCATTGTGTGAACCTCTACGAAGAGAATTTAACTCTATCCCAGCCAAAACCATGACAATGAGTTTTACTTATAGTCATCACTACACAAATGGAGATTATCAGTGGTTTCTTTAGCTAAGTACTGACCAGTTCTTTGTTAGCTTTTTAAAAAAAGATTAATGTTTTGCATTTTTCTGCAACTGTTTCAGCCTTTTTCCCCTACAGAGAAGCAGTGTGACAAAAAGGTAAGAAATACAGGATCGCAAAACTCCAACAGTTCTCAACAGGAGCAGCAGCATCTCTTGGAAACTCCTGGGTCAAGCAGTAGCTCCCTGAATAACCCGACTGGGTCTGCAAGAGTCAGTGTAACAAGTAACAAGAACAATGAAGAGAAAGAAACAGAAAAATTTCCACAGAAGTATTCAGCTGCAGAAGGTTGGAAGCTTCACAGTGGAGACAGACACAACTCTGCAAGTTCAGGTAAGAGTCTATCAAAGAATGTGTATCAGAATGTTCCAGAACCTCTTGAAATTTGATTGCCAATTACAAGTCTTTTTAGAAGTTTAAATGGCAGGATAAAACATCACACTGAACATGGGTTTAGCACAGACTATTTAGTAACTTTTGAAAAGAGAAAGTGATTGTTTTAAATTGTTGGCCTGGAATAGTAAAGAGACCATGCACAGTGGAGAAGAAGTTATTTGCAGACTAGGGGATCAGAGTGATGGTAGGCACTTATCTTTAAGTGGGACAAAGAGACAAAGGGAGCAGTAAGAAATGAACATTGTCCAAAGCATCTAAAATAGAAACAAATGGATAGGGATTTGGCTGGGATCCAGAGCTCTGTATTAATTTTTTACAGCTTTTTTTTATCCCTGGGATGACATTTGAATTTTATGGTACCTCAAAAAACCTAAAAGGTTGCAGAATCAACTCCACCAGCTTGCCTACATTCAGTGAAGCAAGAAGATATTTAGTATCTAACTTAACTTTTAAGTCAAAGAACTGGATAAAAAACCCAACTGTCCTGTTCTGGGTTGCATTCTTCCATACTCAATCTGTTTTTTTTATTCAACAGAACACTCTGGTAATGGAGGAACACAGGTGAATGTGACTTGTATTGTTAAAGTATGTAATCCAGATTGCAGTTCTCAGCTCCCAGAACAGACTAGTCCAAGTAGCATGGACTATGGAAATGCTCCCTATTATTCTCCAACAGGGGAAGAAATTCCCCTTTCAAAAGAAGAAAACCCCTTGAAAAAAGAAACTGAAGTTCAGATCTCAGTGGAAGCCAAGGACAACTTACTTCAAGACTTTCTTCCGGAAGAAAAGAAGTTTCCTCTGGGTATTCAAGATGTGGGGATGAAAACTATTTAAAAGAGATTAAAAATCATATACTGATTGACTGATAAATTAATCAGAAAACCCCTTATCTTCTAAAATAAACATGTTAAATGTAGCATTCCTACATAGACTTGAAATCTCAGCTGAATATAGACATACATTTTTTGAGGTTTTTAATCTCTTCTTTGGCAGCTTTGAGAGTTAAAGGATAAGCTTTGCAGTTTTGAAAAAGTTACTTTTTAATGCTTTTTCTTTTAAACTGAATGGCCAATCCCTCCTTTTTTTCTGTGATACTCTGAAGAAACCTTTGCTAGCTTTGAAAAGAAATATTTTTCTAACTTTATGCCATTGACTTTTCTCCTGAGACTTCTTGTGATGATCATTTGGTTTCAGGTATACCACCTGCCAAGAACATGACTGTGACCTCCACTTCTGAGAGACTGGATTTAAATGATCAGTCATTCAATGCTAATGAATTACCCATATGATTTTAATTTTAAAACTATTGCATTCAATTTCCCATCCCATATTTTCATGGAGGTACTTTCCCCCAGCCTCCTGTTTATTTCTTTCATTATTACAGTTTGCTTTCTCTCATTATTGGACCAAACTTTTCAAATCAACCTTAAGTATATCCAAGAACGGAATCTTTTACATGAGCTTTTCTTTGCTATAGATTATGACTATTATGTCTAAACAATAGCATTATTTCATTAGCTGTACATAGTTCATTTTATTTTAGAAAAAATCTAGATTAAATAGTTATTTTCTTGGAGTAGGAAATAATTTCCTTTTATTGACAGCTCTAAAATTTGTCATCTTTGTGTCCTGGCTGATTTAATATGGTTCTCTGATTGATTCTGACCTCATTTTTGAGGTTATCAAAGTTAACCGTAAAGCCAAAGTATTTTTCTCTACATTCCAGTGGATATTAGAAAAGATCCAGATGAATATGTATGCCAGGCAGCTCACCCCCACTGATCTCAGGAAAAGGACTCTCTCTTGATTATTCCATAGTGTAATCTGTAAAAAGTGGAATTGACCTAGACCTCACAAACAGAAAAAAATCCTGTTGTCCTTCACATGTTGCTCAATGCTGAAGATCCATCCACCTCTTACAGAAAAATAGTAGAAGAACAGCATTTATTCTACAGCTACAGAAGAGAGTCAGACTTTTAAAATACGTATTTTAAACTTGGAAAAAAACTGTGAGGTTCATTAATATTTCTAGAACTGAGAACTAGCAAATAGGTCTTTAATTCTACTATGAAGAAACTTTTTACAACTGTATATTAAACTTTGGCTTGAAGGTCATTTTCAGAAAAGACTTTGAAAATGGAAACACTGAAACTATTACAAAATTGAAGGATTAAAGGCAAAAAGAACCTAGTTTTATATAATGCTTTGAACCTCTTCTGTTGTACTAAGTATTTTAATGTCTTGCTCATCAGCTCCCAATATTGGGACCACACGGAAGAAGCAGCAACAGCTTTTTGAAGAAGTTTTAAAAATGTTTAAAAAGGAGGAGCCAGTTATGGCAGTTAATTTACTGGGTTTTCAAATTATGGAGCAGTGTGGCAGAAGGAAAATCCAAGTTTTATGTTGAAGTATGAAACATGCTTGTTTTTGTTTAGTAAAAAAAAAAAGACAAAAAAGACTATTTTTTACTTATATCTTCATGTTTCCTACCCCTCCACTAAACAGAATTCTAATTTTTAGAATGTGTTGTTTCATTCCACAGGCTAAACCACTGCATTCAAAACAATTTTATTTCTTACTGTTACTGGTTAATTAAAAGAGGATTGATCCACTGCAATCTCTTTGCCCATTGTCTGAATAAGCCCTCTGTTGAAGAGGATTCTATAAGCAAACATTACTCTTCCCTTCAGAGTAGGCGAATAGTCATAATCTTGACCTCCAGTGTGGCCAAACAGCCCTTTAATACTTTTAAGAGCCAAACAATTCGTTTACTGTAACTTGCTTGACATTATAGCTTATGTGAGTGGCCCATAGTGTAGGTGGAATAGTTGAAGTGTTTGGGCCTGATAACCACTTCTGGTACATACTGAGTTGTTAACTTACAGTAATCTCACTGCAAAGCCAGTCAGGACTCTTTCAGGTCTGTCTGCAGCAAGACAATTATGATATTAGTGTGCAGCTGGGGAGCGAAGAGGGGAAGCATGCTGTAACTGCTGCACATCTGAGCACTGCTTTGCTGAAAGCATCTCCTCTCACCCTTACTTCCTTAGGAAAACAAACTAGTTGTTGTAAAGTGTGCTGCTTACTGGTCATCCGATGGTCTTTGCTAATGAAGAGCTATCAAGAACATGACCGAACAAAAATTGCTCTCTTCAAGCAAAAACTAGGAGGTTGCGTGCAGTGTGATGCTATGCACAAGTCAGGGCCGCGTTCCTTAGGCACGCAGTTCCTACTATAAATGCGGGTTACGATGCTCAGAAGACGGAATCAAAACGCGCGCGCCCTCTCAGCAGCCCGGCCGCGTCTCAGCGCCGGCGGGGCTCTGCGGCCGTTGGCGCCCGTCTCGCGCTCGCGCTCGCGCCCGGCCGTTGGCGCCCCGTCACGTTGCTTACGGGGCTTTCACGTCCCACAGCTTCGGCGCCCGCGCGGAGCAGCGCCTGACTCACAGGGCGACGCTGCGCCACG
>VXAL01004012.1:21550-35626 GCA_013399475.1 Chauna torquata | reverse complement strand
GGGGAAGAGCACAACGATAGCTCGGCGCTCCCCTACCCAGGTGCCCGCCTCCGTTTCTACACCCACCGGTCGGCTGGAGACCGATTGGCCTGCAGACCGCCGACCCCACGCACCGTCGTGGAGGTGGCCGCGACCGAGAGCCGAGGTGAGTACTGGTGTGCTGGGGACGGGGGACGGCGCCGAGATGGCGGCCCTAGGCCCCGGCTGTAGTTTCCTCCTGCGTCAGTCTCCTCTCCGAACTCGACGGTGGCTGCATGGTACAGGCCCGGCGCTGAGGGACTCCTCCCTGCCCCACGCCCCTCTCAGGGCTCCGCCCCGTTGTCCCGGCCCCGGGGGGTGCGAGAGGCGGCTGCGTCCCTTCGCTGCGGGGCTGGGGTCTCAGAGGCGAGCCTGCTCGCTTGCTTGCTGGGGCGCCGCGAGGTGCCTCAGCCCCCGGGGCCGGGCCCTGGCCCTGGCCCTGACCCTGGCGGAGTCCCTCCCCGCGTGGCGCAGGCAGTTTGCCCCCGGCCTTTCCGCTGCACCCTCAGGTCTCTGCCGGCCGCCTCTGGGCAAGGTGACCTTTTGCTTCGTCTCTTACACGTGTTGGTGTGCTAACAGGTCTCCTCTCTTATCTCCTCTTCCCCACGGTGTATTTGTTTGTATGGAGGGACAAAGGAAAACGTCTTGAAGGCTCGCCCCCTAGCCCTTTTTTTTGTGTAGCCAGGAGCTAAGCAAAATGCCTGCCTCCCCATTACATTGAACAGGCAACACTATGCCAGCTTGCATCCCTCCTTGCCGCGCCGCCTTTGAGCTGCCCGTTGCTAACTGACTCAGATCCCAGTCCTTCAGGGCCTGTGTTGTGTCTTCTGTATTGCAAAAAACTACATCTTTATCCAGTAAAAGTGAGCCAGCCTTAAGTGAGGTCCTGCTTTGGACTTAGATTCTCATCCTGATAAATGCTTATTGTTTTTTTTTTACTATATATATTAAAGAAATAAAAACTCTGTAATAGAAAATGTTTTGTTTTTCTTATTGGTGGCACAGCAGTGGGCTAGGAAGCTAACAAATGTACATGCCTTAAAACATTTGGAAGATTTATAAATATTTTTGTTTCACAAGAAGTTTAGATTAAGGAGGTGACTTTAGTTGCTATTACTATGATGACTTCACTTATGAAGTTGTTCACATGCTGAAGGGTTTTCAGTCATGGGGGTGCTAACCTGTTCTGTGCTTCTGAATGACTCCAAGATCTGTCCTCTGATTTGGCTCTTAACAACCTGCAGATTCCTTTTTTTGTTTGTTTACTTGTTTTTTGAAGGGTAATGTGACTAGGCTTTTGTATTTGCTTTTGTTTGAACATCAGCTTTCTAGTCAGTTTTATTAGAATAAAAATTATACAAGGTTGTGGTGCCATGTGTATGAATGCTAAGTCTTTATTATGTGGAATATTACTTTTGTTTTTGAAAAAAAGATTGAGAAATATTACAAAGATAAAAATGGTATATGCATTTAACATGAAAATATGCTTTATTTGAAAGTAATTTGACCTGTGTTATGATATTTGTGTCTCATTCTGCATGACAGCATAGTTTTACTTTTCAGCCTTTAGAAAAAGCCCTTTCATTATTTGCTTGGTTCTGGTTGTTTTCTTTAATTGTGTTAGCTAAAAATTTTCACTGACTCTTTTTTTTTTTTTTTTTTTTTGAGAAATGAAGGCTCAAATGTGGATGCCTTGAATCAAGCAAACCTGATGATATTAAAATTTGGAGTATTCTCATAAGATTTAAAATGTAACTCTTGAACTTGTCATTTTCTCCCTGTTCTCAGACATAACTTTAATGTAAGTAAGTCTGACATATCTGGCACTGGAACAGGTTGCCCAGGGAAGCTGTGGATGCCCCATTCCTGGAAGTGCTCAAGGCCAGGCTGGATGGGGCTTTGGGCAGCCTGGTCTAGTGGAAGGTGTCCCTGCCCATGACAGGGGGGTTGGAACTGGATGATCTTTTTTAAGGTCGTTTCCAACCAAACCAGTCTAAGATTCTGTGATCTTGCTTTTCAGCTCTGTAGAACTCAATCTTTTACACACTGGTATAGAGAGGCGTGTGGAGTTAAGAGACATTTCTAAACACAGAACTGATATGATATATTTACAGGGTTCTGACCACAAGATATGACAAGCATGCTTTTCTCTTACTGTATTAAAACATAGTTGATCCTGTTCTTGGAGAAGCTAGTAGTAGTTTTGCAATTCACTGGTTATAAACTTCATCAGGGACTTGAAGGTTTTAATGGTCTGATTACCACGAGCTGAACCAGAAATGATTGGACAAGAGTGTGAAGGGAAATGTTGACAGGTATGACCAGTGTGGCTGTTTTAATGTAGCTTTTTTCTGCCCCTTGATGCAGTACTCAATGCTACCACTTTGAAAACCAGTTAGAGAAACTGTTGATAAACTGTTTACGTGATTTGTATCTGATTACTTCCCACACGTATGCTCATACCCAGAAAGGGGTTTGGGTAGGGGTGAGTTGTTTCACAGATGTCATATGAGAATTCTTTAAAAATACAGTCAAAGGCTTTTGACTATAATGTGGTTCAGATGCCAAATTGACTTCTTGCTGCTCAGTTAAAAGTGCATCCTTCCACTACTTGTAAAGATATCCTCCATGTGAATTTGTAGGGCTGGTGTATAGCTGTTTTTTCTAAAATCATGTTCATTGTTGAAGATTAATGGTGACTGTTTTCTTTTCTGCTCTATTTGACGTAAACATTAAGTGGCACCTCTGTTTTAGGAACGTAATTGTTCATCACTATTGAAAAGGAGTAAAAGCAATGTAAATGTTTCAGAAATGTGCTGGATACTTTTTATCAGTATTGGAAATGACTTTATTCAGTATAAGCAAAATCTGTAATTCAAACAACTTTGGAGAAAAAGTGTGTGCTCTCACTTAGTGTTGTCCATGGGATATAAATGCTCTAAGCTTTAGTTATCATAAATTTCCTGTGAGGTTAGAAAGTCCTTCACCAGAGCACTTACAGTGTATGGGGGAAGGGATGATGCATGGAGTTTTACTTAGGGAATTTTCAGTACGTTTTTAAATCAGAAGGCTTAGTATTCTTCCTTCCTAGAATGGGAATTGCAGATGTCTGGGCCCACAGAGGTGGACATGTCGTGTTCCTGATGGCTGCAGAGTCTCTGTGCCATGGGTATTTGTTCCTTTTTTCAATATCCAGTCTTTTCACAGTAACAGGTCTTCTAGCAGAGTAATTTGTAAGTGCTGATTCCAGAAAGTTTTGTAAGGGGACATGACACAGAGTGGAGGGAGAATAAATAGTATCAGTATGATCAGTCCTTACATAAGAGGAGGAACACTCTGCTTCTTTACTTGTTTTGAAAACTGGCAGATGTGGTGTAAAATCGATTAGAGAGGAGAGCACGCAGAAGGACACCTGTTACTGTAGACTAGACTTCTAAAACCAGAATGCTGGCAACTTGAAGAAAATACTGGGAGTGGAAGTTGAGGAAGTCAGTGCAAAACTGCTTCAGATCAAAGTGGAATTTTAGTATTCCCCTTTTGGAAAGAGGATTGTTAATTGGCCCAGCTGATAATTGCCGCTAAATGTGGTGTTTTGATTAGACATAGGATGGAAAGATGAACTTAATTTGCCAATGGGACTAATCTGTAATCAGCAAAGCTCTACGCGAAGCTCTGTGATTTGGGACTTAGAGTATGGCATAAACTTGATCTCTACCTTTAAAAATTGCTTTAATGTTTTTACAGGTTGAATACAGCGAGAATTACAGTGATAGTAGTATCTTAGGTCTGCTGAGACTGTATATTTCAGACACATTTTCTTCATGTTTTTTCTTTCAGAGTGAGACAGTAATTATGGAACAGAGATCCAGAAAATGATGGAAAAATGTTAGTTGCCCTCTTCTAGGACACAGTCATGTTGGAAGGATTGGTAGCCTGGGTCCTCAACACCTATTTGGGCAAATATGTCAATAACCTGAATACAGACCAACTTTCAGTTGCTCTTCTGAAGGGTGAGGTTTTGTGGTATTTTCTGTAAGGTTTTTGTACAGTGATTTAAAAAGAAAAAGAAGTGTTTTTGTAATAACTGGAAGATGGAATAGAAACAATAACTTCATATTGTGTTTAACATTTATATAAATGCTTCTAATACAAAATTTTGTGCTAGCACTTTATAATCAATGGTAAATTCTCATGTTCCTATTTCTGTTGCTTTTTATCAACATTGTTAAACCAATTTATATGGGACTTTCAGCTGTATGCTTAGCATATCTTATCAGCTTGTTTAATTTGTATAATGTCTGAGTGTCATTTTTCTTAATACTGTTCAGTAACTTTCCTTTTGAGGGACTATGGCAGGAAATGTTCTGTAGTCTTTACCTCTTACATTTTGGTGCTAGTAGTTACTCCCTTTTAATGAAGACTTTTGTGAAAAACATGGCATAAGGATGTTTTGTACTTTTACAAAATCAATAGTTTCTAATTTACCTGTTGCTGCTATTATCTGCTATTTTATAATATTTCAAAGCTTTTCTGTGTGTGCTTTTGGTAATATTCAGAAAATACTTGTAGTGTCTCTTATGAAAAGATAAAGAGTAGAAGCTTTCTCCTTGATAGCAAAAAAGTTCAGATTTAAACGTGTGCAGAACATCGCTCTAGATGATGTCATCAAATACTGTGAGTAAGTGGCACTGGAAAATTAATAAGTATACTAAATATCCATGTCAGTTGTTGCACAAGGTGGTGTGGTAGGTTGGCTGTTCTCATGAAATCCTATTCAAATCTTTTTCTTTGAAACATGATGCTAGTTATGTTAAGCTTATAATGTTCAAGTTGGCATTCTTCAACATAATTTTGCTCAACAGACTTGTCTTTTCTTTGTGCTTTCAATAGGTGCTGTTGAACTGGAAAACTTACCACTAAAGAAAGATGCCTTGAAGGAGCTGGAATTACCATTTGAAGTAAAAGCAGGTATGTATTTTGCCTGTGTGTGTGAGACAAATATTTATAAACAGGAAATATTGTGTATATAAGAAGAACTCTTACCTGTGAGTCAGAAGTTTGAATAAATGAGGTAACCTGATTTTTAGGTAATCCAATTCTATTTTAGCATGTTTGTTTCTTATACCACTTTTCCTTTCAAGTTTTCAAGGGATAGTAAAAGTATGTTTACACAAGAATCTGATATCGTCTCTGTTTTGTATCTCTAGGTTTCATTGGCAAAATAACACTACAGATACCTTTTTATCGCCCACATGTGGATCCATGGGTGATATCTGTCTCAAAACTTCACTTAATTGGTGCACCAGAAAAAAAAGAAGATTTTGATGAGGAAAGGGAGAAGTTGCAAGAAAGAGAACATAAGAAAGCCCTTCTTCTAGCACTTGAAGAAAAATGGAAAGTGAGTTGCACTTGTCTTTTGTAGTGAAGAAACTGCTATGGTAGATGGATTGCATTTTAAGTCTCCTAACAAGTATATGTCTTCTGATAACAAATGCATAGGAAACTAAGTTAGAATTTGACACATATATGCTAACACAGTGCTGTTTCCGCTCCCCTGCCCCCAGCGTGCATCGGTGATACTGAAATAATCTATTTTTCCTCTCTCTCTCTGTTCAGTAATTTCAGTATAATACCTATATTGTTTCCTGCTCAGTTGTTACAGGGGTGGTTAATGCTTATCCCTATTTTCTTTTTTAGAAAGAACGACAACAGAAAGGGGAATCTTACTGGTACTCGGTTACTGCATCTGTAGTCACCAGAATTGTAGAAAACATTGAAGTAAGCCTTTACGTTGTAGAGCTTTTCCCATTTGCTAAAAATAACCTGTGCCCGCTGGGCTTCACATTGTGTAGTCCTCAGAGAAGAAATACGTGAAGGAAAGGTAGATGTTTGGCAGAGGACAGTCCTTTTTCAGATTGAATCTTCATAACTTCAATCTCAAACTAGTCCTGATAGGGACTTCTGGGAAGGACAAACCCTTCAACTTACCAAGGGGAAAACAGCAACTCTTTTTGGTTTGTGACGGTGGATAATTAATCTGCATGAAAACTGATGCTTTTTGCTTACATTTTAGTGCTTTTAGTTGTACCTAGCAAAATATTGATTTGTTTATCAAAAAGAATAGCATGAATTGCTTTGATGAAAGAGAAGTTGTAAAGAAATTGATCTCAGAGTTTCTGCTGATCTACGATTTTGAATATTGTNTTCTTTAATTATTTAATTATTATTTTTCTACTATTAATAGTATAATCTAGCATGTGTCTCCTAAATTTCAAAATGACTCAAAAATATGGCTGCTAAGCCCTGTGGCTTTTTCTCTTTGGAAGTCCTAATGTAGTTAATGACATTTTAGCATTTAGGTGTTCTTGTAGTTTATTAAACTGTATAGTGTTTTCAAAATAAAGCTGTTTAGCAACATATACATTATTAATCATTTGTATTTAAGAACCTGCAATTTTCTACAGATTAATTGCTAAATTTTGTCTGCTAGCCTCTATGAAGGGACTATTCCTTTCTCTTTTTTGTGCAGACAGACTGACTATATTATTTGATTGCTTTTTGACTCACTAGAGGCAATTTAGAAGCAAGATAGCTCAGACCAATAGTTTTTCATGATATGTTTGAGAAGGATGTATTTGATGCAAGAGCTCAAGGCGAGGGTATCTATACTTATCGCAGTTGTGGACTTTACATTCACCAAGAGCCACTGTAACTCAATGCCTTCTGAGGGTTTACCAATATAAAATTACTTTGAGTCATCTTGTGCTTCTACTAGTTTGTAGATCTGGCCCATGCTGATGATTCTAGTACATGAAACATATTTGAGTCTTTGGTTGGCAGTTACACATTTGTCTTGAAAATGGAGAATAATGATAAGATAGCAAAATGAAGTATACTCTCTTGTGAAAGTGGCTAATTGTTTTTGGGGGAGAAGTTGAGGAGAAGATAGAACCAGAGGGGACAAAAACAGACGTGAGGAATAGGATTTTTGAGGTCTAAATAAGTACCAGAAATTTGTTGGAGAATTGCAGAAATGAGATATTAAATGGCTTCAGTATTAATAAATAGTACTGCTGTGCACTTAATGATGCAAATACTTGTCTCTAGTAATTTTTTTTTTCCTGTCTAGTTAAAAATTCAGGATGTCCATCTGAGGTTTGAAGATGGTGTCACAAATCCTTTGCAACCTTTTGCGTTTGGCATATGCATCAAAAATGTATCAATGCAAAATGCAGTATTTGAACCAGTAAGTATAACTTTTCTGTACAGGAACTCATGGCAGCTAAGATGTGATGGTGTACTTTATGGGTACTAGTAAATACTTAGTAAAAAGTATGGCTTTTTAATAATCTAGTTTTTATAAATTGATTCTGGGCATTTACTATTTTTTATCAAGTTTGTGGAACTAAAAACTACATGGCATGTGGTGTGTGAGCTTGACTTCATTCAATTTTTCTACTTCAGGTAGAGAAACTGATGCGGAAAAAACAGTTAGATGTTGCCGACTTCAGTGTTTATTGGGATACCGATTGCACTTTATTGGGTGACCTGCCTTCTGGTCAGCTACAGGTACAAGAGAGAGATTTCGCATATGAAAAAGAGAATTTTTTTTTTTTTTCTGTTAGTCTCCTTTCTATATTGTAGACCTAACTGACTTAAAAGTGCCAGATTCAATAAATTCTAAGAGCAACAGAATTTTATGGTTTCATGCTGTCATGGCAGGATACACGAGTAACCCACAAAGGTTGTGCTGTGAAATACTTTATGTTTAATCTTTGAAGAGAGAACATATTTAAGAGTTTTTGTAAATGGACTGACATTTTAATGGAGTGTATGCTAATGCATTAAACCAGTATATCCTAGTAAATATTTTACACTCGTTTCATGTAGAAAAATGTTCTTGTAACCCACAGGAAGCAATGGATAAAAGTATGGAAAGTCGTGATCATAATTACATCATGGAACCTGTATGCACGTCTGCTCTTCTGAAGAGAAATTGTTCTAAGGAGCCTTTAAGGTCTCGCCAGACTCCGCGGCTTGAGTGCGACATTCAGCTTGAAACTATACCCTTGAAGCTTTCACAGGTAAACACTGATAATCTTCGTTTAACTCCCAATATCTGAGATGAAGACTGCTGAGAAGCAGAGTAAATGAGGCCATCATGAACTCTATGCTGTTATCTATGTTAGGCTGCATTGACTGTACAAACTAGTTAGGCTTCAAGATTGCTTGGGTATCTGTGTGCTGTATTGCACACTGCTTTGTGGTCAGATTCTAACAAAATGGCTAACTAAAGAAGGTGTTCCTTTATTTTTTGGTTATCACAATGTCTGCAAAGTCAAACTGGAAGTTTGACATGGGGTGTATCTTTCCCTTCCCACCTACTGCTTATGTTGTTCATGTGTCAGTGCTCCTGAAGATTCTGCTGGTAAAATTCAATCTTGAATTATGTATCTCTAAGAAAAGAGTTGCTGTTTCAAACAATGAAATACCTGTAGGATTGTTGCAATTTCTTCACCTTACTGTTTGCAAAACTGGTAGTGCTTGTAACGGCTTAAATACCAGTAGCATAAAACAAATACTTTCTTAAAGCTTTAGGTTTAGAGACAACTGAAAGGAATACACTAAAGAAGTTGTTTGGTTTAAAATTAAACATTCCAAATTATTTAATTATTTTACTGCAGCTGATTACTGCAAAAAAATTACATTTTCATTTGTTTACTGTAGTAATAGGAGGGATGTATGTTTTCTTGTTTTATTTTGGTTTGTTTGTTTGTTTTAAGTCTGTAGAATGTACAAAGCAGCTGATGTTAGGTTGCTAGTGTGACCTGGAAGGAGGTTTCATTCTGTGTGTTTGTAAATAAGGAAACCTATAAATTGAATGTCACACATTAACCCTTAGCTACTGGGAGAAGATATGCGACACCAGAGAACCAAATTATGATAGACATCAGTCTTAATTCTGCAGTCATATGCAGACCATTGATGCAGATAAACTAACGCTGTGGTTGTTTCATGCTTCCTGCCTTTAATTGGGAAAGTACTTTAATATTGCCTAATCAATTTGTCTACTCTTTAACTAAAAGATGCAGTATCAGCAGATCATGGGATTTTTAAAGGAACTGGCTAGAAAGGAAAGACAGCTTAAATTCAGGAAGTGGAGACCAAAGGTTACAGTAACAGAGAAGTAAGTATATTTATGGATGTGTTGTTGAATTAGTGTGATATTAAAAACTGTACTAGGGAGAATTGAATGAAGACAAATATTAAAAAAAAAAAAGACATGGTTGTCATATATTAGAGTTTAAGTTTTCCTGTTTTGTTTTCCTACCTCATAAATCAGTTTTAGATATTCAGATGTAATCCAAGCTTAAAATTATTCTTCCCTAAGTCTTGCAGTCCTCCTCTCACAGTTTCCAGGAATTGAAATTAAATTGGAGGTTCTCTCCCATGTGCACACTGTGGTATTCTGAAATTTTCTTTGTGGAAAGAGCTCCTATAAAATGTTCCGTTTTACTTTTAGTAATAAACAAGCAATATGGTATTATTTCAGACTGCAAGTCTATGTAACTCAACATCGTGGCTTTGATGACTACGATTGATGTGTAACAGATATACTAAATCCCACTGAAGTAGTGGAGACTTTGCAGAGCACTGTTTAATACTACACAATTTGTAGAACTAGCCCATATATGCTGTCTCTAATACTGATGCCTTTTCTGACCACTTGCGTTCTGTTTTCTCACTGAACCCTTTCTGGACCTTTCACCAGTTTGACATACATTTGTTTTTTGGAAATACTGGTAATCTAGTAATTTTAAAATATTTCAGCTGCCGAGAGTGGTGGATCTTTGCTTTGAATGCTAATCTTTCGGAGATCAGGGAGCAGAGGCAACGTTCTACCTGGGAGTTTGCATTGCATCGGGCCCAAGATGCAGTATCTTATACTGACATGTATTATAGCAAGTTGAAGGGGGAACCACTGTCTGCTGCAGAGGAGGTATTTAGATTTGAGATTTTACAGTGTTGATCAATCATGTTCTATTTGATCTGTTTTATCTTCTCAACTTTAAAATCTGTTCTACTTTAGAAACATCTTTAATTTTACTGCAGGTCATTTTCACTGAACGTGCTGTCTTTTGACTACAGCTGAGTTCTTAATGCTTGAAACCTGGGCTTGTGGGAGGTGTGTGCATGACAGTGTTCTTGTATTTTTGTTTTGCTATGCAAAAACTTTTTTTTTTTTCCAAGCTGTAACTGGTTTTTACCAGTTATTAGCTGTCTTAGAATGCTCACGTCAGTCTGTCACAAGCTTTCTTAACTCAAAAAGTATTTAAATATCAGAAGTATTGTCACAACACACACACGGTGAGGTAGGTAATGTGGGAAAAATGATAGTTCAGGGGTGCTTTGATTTCCACACACACACACATCCCCCAGTTGATTTTAGGATGAAGAATTTAGAAGGAAAATGCCCCTACTAATCAACCCATGTCCTAGTTTAGGAGGAAGAAACCCTGTGAACTATAATTAACTGCTTTATATCTATAGGTGTATTGGGATTTTTTCCTTAAATCAGTTCAGGGCACCATGTACCTCACCTTTCTTATTTACGCACGCAGTCCTATTGAGACCTTAGGTTATACATAATCCTTACTTGCATTATTTAAATGTGAACTGTAGGGGTAGCTCAATGTACTGGAAATGTTTATAGTAACTATCAAAGCAAGAACTGTAACACTAAGTATATGAGACTTTTACTTTCATATAGTGTGTATTGTCTTCATCAGAGCTCTGAAATATAAAAATGGCAATGCCATTGGACTGAAAAGTGATCTTTTGTTTTCTTGTTGCATGGATTTGTTAATATTTGGTTGAATCATAAGCTTCCACAAACAACTTCTTAATCAGTACAAATGTCATGCCAACATGCTTAAGTAACTGAATATGAATACTACTACATGGTCCTGATTTTACGCAGTTTTGTTTACCTCATCACTCAAGACAGAAGGTTTTTTGCCCCTGGCTAAGCTCATCTTTCTATTAAATCAGGTTACTTTCCATGGTTTAAATTTTGTGCTGCAAGCTTTTCTCCTGATGCATGATGGGAGGATATAGTTGGGCAAGGAATTTTTACCATTAAAAGTGTTAAAATAATGTATTTTGCAGTGCAAATAAAGGTACTTGAAATAGGGGAGAATGTCAGTACTATGGTTGCCTACATGACTTCATTTTTATGTGCTTAGGCACTTGGATCCTCACATTAGTGCCGTGTTAGTTTTTCCATGAATCTCAAACATAGTGCAGAGATTTTTGACATGTTTGTGAGCAAGATACTATATTCTTTTTAGAGCAGTTACTTACTTTTTTTTTTTTTTTTTTGTCTTTTCAGGCAGAAATGCATCGTATTGAGGATGAGCAAACTTATGAAGAGTTGAAGATACTATATGAGATAGTTCACGGTAGATTTCACGACCTAGCTGAGGTGAGAAACATTCCATGTATAGGGTAATATTTGGAATCTTTAAGTGAATTATTCTGAGGTGTTGTGTTCTGCTAGAGACTGTTAACATGTACTTGTTTTGATTTGTTTGAAGTGTGGTATCATACTAAAATTGCTAACAAGGCGTGGTTCCTCCAGTTTTACTTTTGTGTCACTTGCACAGTGAGCTTATGTCTCATCATACGATGGTCTTCATAAACAGTATTCTTGCCAGAATTTCCAGGGCAAGTACTTTCCATCTTAAAAACAGAGAGCGGCGATAAAAGCTTATAATGAGTGTTTTCCAAGAAGAAACATGGCAGAAGCGAGCCTCATGTAAATGGTTTTCTGAGCACAATTCATAAAATATGGATTAATCACTGTAACAGCACAATGTTGTCCGTTTCGAATACAATTGCTAAGATTTAGAGTTGTGTTTTATGGTGCAAGATAAGTTCTTATTTGGTTTAGGTGTTTGTTGTGGTTTAACACTGGTAGGTAACAAAGCACCACATAGCTGTTCTCTCACTCCCCCTCCTCTGCAGGACAGAGCAAGGGAAAAAATGAGATGGAGGCAACCTTGTGGTTTGAGATAGAATCAGTTTAATGAAAGAAAAGCAAAGGCAGTGTGCAGAAGCAAAAAATAATTGTCTACTTCCCATCAGCAAGTGATGTTCAGCCATTTCCTGGGAAGTAGGGTCTCAATATGTGTAGCAATTGCTCCAGAAGACAGATACCTTAATTACAAGTATCCTCCCCTTCTTCTTCCACTCCCCGCCTCCATTTTATTCCTGAGCATGGTGTCATATGGTATGGAATGTCCCTTGGTCAGGCTAGGTCAGCTGTCCTGGCTATGACCTGTCCCAACCTCTTGACCATCCGCAGCCTACTGGCCTTCATACAGATGTGGGTTGGAGAGACAGCCTTGAGGCTATGCCAGCACTGCTCAGCAGTAATCAAAACATTGGTGCAATATCAATACTGTTCTAGCTACAAGTGCAAAGCTCAGCACTATATTGGCTGCTATGGGGAAAGTTAACTCCATCCCAGCCAGACCCAGTACACTGTTTCTAAACCAAGACTTATATAATTTCACATGACTTCATATATGAACATGCAACAGTTAACTGATGGTATGTTTGTTATTTCTTAACCCATTAGGAGAGCAGCTGCGAAGTATTGATTGTAAATAATCACTGCTAGTATACTGAACGTAAGAGTGCTAAGTAAATAGTAGGTAGAATCATATTGTTACTGTGATGTTTTTGTATGCTTGTGATATTCTTCCACTGACAAGCAGTGATGTATGTGTCTTCAATGTTCAAACACAGAGCATTAAAGAGCCGCTGCCTGATTCTCCTGGAGTTTCTCCTACAGCAGAATCTGCACATGGCAGTAGCAGTGGAATGCTGCAGTATCTTCAGTCTTGGTTTCCTGGTTGGGGAGGGTGGTATGGATATGCGCAGCAAACAAATGAAGGTGAACCTTTTGAAGGGCTGTTACCAGACCCGCAGGATCAGTGGAATCCGGAAGACATACTAGGTATGGCAATGTGAGGTTTTCTGTTTCTTCTTAATGCTGCTAGCACTACCATAGTTAAATACCTGATAAAGATAAACAGAAAGAACTCTTTGGTTCTCTACTGTTAAGAGACTATGTGTGTCAGCTAATGCACCCAGGCAGCAGAGCCTGTCTGAAGGTTAATTACCAGACAGACATTTCAGTACCTGGTGTATCTGCTTATTTTTAAACCAAGATATGGATTACATTTGCTTTTGAGTATTTTAGATATTTATGGCAAAGAGCTTTGGGACTTTTTTCCATTCAGGTGGGTGGGGGTAATGTAGTGTTCAGTAATCATGTACAGCAGTAACAGTACTGGGTTGTTGGGGTCATCTTAAATTGAGGTTTATCATACCTTAATTGAAATAGAAAAGTTCTAGTGAATATTCAGTTTTGTTAAGGAAGGTGCGTCTGCTTTGTTTTTTTGTTGTTGTTTTTTTTTTTTACCTCCCTAGAGCTGGGGAATATTTATCTTAAAATTCAGAGAAACCCTTCTGTTCTTCAATAACCTTCCAGGAACTTTACTTGTATAATGTAAGCATGTTTTTTTTATTTCGTTTTGTTTTTTTAAATTAGGTGCAGATGATTTTTTTGATCCTGCTGCAGATGCCTCTAGCATGAATACATTTACAAAGAGAGATCATGTTTTTGCTAAATTAAATCTACAGTTGCAAGGTGGATCTTTCACTCTGCTGCATAAGGAGAAGAAAGCGGTGCATACTGAGGAAAGTGCTTTTATGCAGCTGGAGTTTTCAGGTGTTAAGTCAATTTCTGTTTGTTCTTTCTCAAAAAAAGATGAGCTTTGTCCACCTTCAGACCTTCCTCTGACTCTTGTTTTAATACTTTAAATTACTGCACTGAAACAAAGTTCAAAATGAAAATATGAAACCCGTTTGTAGAAACTGATGTATCAAGTTAGAAGTTTTCTCATTTCAGATATCTGAATGATTTCAACATAGAAATCTACTTTTACACATTATGTATGAAAGGAAGACAACTGTAGAAATACCTTT
>VXAL01004012.1:8900-21523 GCA_013399475.1 Chauna torquata | reverse complement strand
ATAAATAAAAGTTATGCTGTGTACTAAATGAAATAAAAACATTTTGTGTCTTTATATTCCAGGTGTAAAGATCTTAGCAGAATCCCTTCCTCGCAGAAATTCTTCCCTTCTAAAAGTTCAGCTTGGTGGTCTTTTTCTGAGGGATTTGGCAACAGAAGGGACCATATTTCCTGTTCTTGTTTTCCCTAATCCTGTAGGTGAAAAAACCTCTGAGTTACTGTGTAGGATGTGTAAGTGTGTATGAAAAGTTATATTCTGAGATTCAACACAGATGTTTCCCTTGGTTTGGGTCTTATCTCTGAAAGAGAATATGAGTTTTGAAGAAAAATCTCCATTTCTTGAACTTACTTTTACCCTCCCTTTCCAAGGATCATTCATAGGACTGCTCATTGTTGGCTTTGTGTACTCGTAACTTCTTGCCAATACATAACTGTAATGTTGAAGATAATTTGTTGAACAAGATTTCATTCTGGAACAATAAGCATTGTGGCTTAATGAGTAATTGGTCTTTTTCATAAAGCTCTTTGGTCCAATTCAGGTTTTATTTCACCTGCTTACTGTTAAACTATCAGCAGAAATACAGAAGTTATTTTTTTGTAATGAATTTCTAAAGAGATTTTAAGTATCTCTTCTGAGCAAACAAAATTTTAGTCTAATTCCATGAGAGTTTATCATACGTCTTTTTACTTTGAAATTTGTAAAGAACTGACTGAAATTTTCTCTTCAGCCTCAGTCTGTCTACTGCATAGGTAGATAGTGTTTGCGTCTTATATAGTCATACTTCGTTCCCCTTTGACTATGTTAAGGAAATAAATGCATAAAATAGTCTCAAACAATACATATGATTCACTTAAAGTGACCAGAAGACTGATAAAGAAAAGACTTCTGTGCTTTTATCAAGTGGCTTGGTTGATTTTGTCTAACAATCTCTTTTTCTCTTTAATTCTTGAAAGCAAAAAGAAGTTGGCTGCGTATCTTCCTTTGGGCTCCAGAATTTGTCTTCAGAAATGACTAACCAGAACATTGGTAAAGATTTCATTTTATGTTTGATCAAAGCAAGCATATGATATTACTCTTACAAACTATATATTTCAAAACTGAGCGCATAAAGTTAAATCATTGAATTCATGCAAATACTTGTTGCAAATAGTTTTTTTTTTTAAAAAAGTCATAGAAGCTTTGTTTAGACATATGAGTGCATGCAAGTTGTCTGACTTTCACAAAAGTGAGTTAAAAAAAATATTTGAAGATGATGCAAGTTGTACTTGCTCTTTGTCTTGGTTTAAAAAAAAAAAAAAGAAAGAAAAAAAAGGTTAGGAGTTCAACTGTAGGACCCCTGTCCTGAAAATGTTTTTGTGTATACAAACATGTTGAATTTTGTTGATTATAGAAGTTGATTATATTACTTGCTTTTCAGTTAATGAAGAATTTCCAGACAGGTACCACTAGTAGTACCAATTAAAAATGAGTTAAATCTGTTGGGGTTTGTTTTTTGCTTTTGTCTGATTTGCCTGTTTGTTTTTTTGTTGTGTGTGAGTTTTTTTTTTCCCAGCTGTTTTTTTTAACTTGCTTTTTATTCAGTTGCAGATCCTGATGCCCCAGTGTTTGAGATGCTTTATGAAAGAAATCCAATCCACAGCAATTTTGAGAGGCGCCTGGAAGTCAGTACCAGACCTCTAAATATTATTTACAATCCACAAGCCATTAAGAAAGTAGCTGACTTCTTCTACAAGGGAAGGGTTCATACCTCAGGTTAACCTTTAATGTTTTTTGGTGTGGGTTTTTTTTGGTATTATATCTTTTTTTAACGTTGATTTTTTTTTTTTTTTTAAATCCTTAGAAATGTAAAGCACTAATAAAATAATCTCCACTTTAAATTCAAGTTAAGGAATACTGTGAGACTTCTCTGAATGATTTTCTTGTTTAATTGAATAAGAGATTTCGCTTGGGAAGAGTCCTGCAACTTTTACTTTAAAATTGCAAGTTGCGTGATGAGTGTTTATGCTACTTAAATTAAAATGTCTAAATAAGGAGGAATGTTTCTGTAAGCTCTCCTGGAAAAGGACAGAGAACAGGTTATTCCAGAGGACAGTTGGAAGCAGAGTATTTTCTATAGTAACAGTACAGTCAAAATCGTGTTCTAATTCCTGTTGTATCTGTCGTGTTGACCTTGTGTGTTAGATGCGGAACATACTGCTTCCATAAGCTTCTAAGGACAGCAAGGTTTAGGAGTCTAGTAACATCATAAAGTAACTGCCTTTGCAGTTTCAGTTGTTAAAGTATGGTTTCTGAGGAGATGAGAGGTCAGAATAAGGAACATTAAGACGTGCTTAATGTACCAATACTTTCTTGTTGATGTCTGGAGGAAAAAAAAAAAGTTTAAGTTACTTAGCATGAAGATGTGGATGATACTTTACCTTTTCTCACAGGGTGAGAATATTGCATAAGTGTTAGAAATGGATTTTGTTGTTGTCTGTTTTTTTGTTTGTTTCTTGTTTTTAAAAGACTGCCTACACATTCCACAAACCTCTTAAGATTTAGTCAGAATTCCCTCTGTTGCCATACATACGCACTCTTTCTGTCTCCCCCAAATTAGTAACTCAAGTTGAAGGACTGGCAAAGACCAGAAAAAAGGTTTGGGAAGTGGGTTTTTTTTGGGGGGTGGGGTGAGGGTTATGTATGTCTGTTTTTGTGCTTAGACACTTCTTTTTTTTCTGTGAAGCAGCAGGTGTGTAGGTATAGCCAGTGGCTTTCCATTGCTATGTTTTCCTATCCTATATTTTAATGCTAAAATTAAGTGATTTTCTGTCAACTCAAAATAGGTCTCTCTTTTTCTTTGTTTTTTTCTGATTCTATAACAGATGAACAAAATTACACCTACTTCTGTTTTATAACTCTTGTGCAGGTTTCGGATATCAGTCTGAGTTAGAGGCAAAAGTGGCTGAAGCTGCCAGAAGACAGTACAACAAGCTGAAAATGCAGACGAAAGCAGAAATCAGGCAAACTATTGATCGTTTACTAGTAGGAGACTTCATTGTAAGTTTTTTGACCCCAAAGTGCTTATGTAGTCTTTCTTAACAAAAGTTTTAGCACTTGAAGTCCTAAAGAGCAGGGGTTTTTTGTTGTTTGTTTGTGTGTTGTTCTTTTTGAGAAAGTATGAAGTTTTATGTGTTGTAGGCATCTCAGCCTTAAAGGTAGCAATGAAACATTTCCATAGATAAACCTGGTAAAGGGTTTGGGTGTTTGAAAGCTCATTTACTTTTTATATATATAGTTGTTAGTCGAATAAAACGTATTACCTCCACATATGGTGTGTAAGTTTCTGTGAAAGCTGAGGAAAATTGTTTTAAGCTCTCTTGGAAATCTTGTGTCTGTAACAGTTTTTTTTTCCCATTTTGCTGCGAAGCAATCCATTTTTCTGGTGCAGACCTGTTGTAATTAATGGCAGAGCAGTGTTTTCTGTTCTTGACCCTGTTACTGAGATGATTTCATGCTAACTACTTGGCTTCAGTGTGTGTTGGAGGTCTGTTAAGTCAAACTTAAATTAGTGGTAACTTATTTAAGGATTATTTTCTAAAATAAAGACATTTTGCACCTTTACTTGGTTTTTACTCATCCTTAAAATTATAGCAACAGTTTTCAAGTAACGTTACTGTATGTATCAGTGTTGTTAATCCATAGGTTGATGAAAGAGAATTTTGTTGAGAGTTGTTTTCAGTGAAATTAAAGATATTTGTTCTCCACAATTAATAGTTTGATAAAGTCTAGTGAACATTGTATTTATGGATAGCCTTGACAAGTTTTGTGTAAAAGGTGGATGTCTTCTCTAAGCTGTGAACGTAGATTCACTCTCCTCAGCTGAGAGATGGGTCCCTCCAGAGCAGCGTTCGTCTCATCTGTCTTAGCATGGAATGTTTCACCTACTGAAAGTGTCTCTTCATTGACTGTAATAGGAATCTGAACAGCTATTTTTAACCAGCTACCAAACATTTGGATGGCTGAAGTTTGTGAAAGTTAGCTCTTCAGGTGAAAAAGTGCCGAACTAGAGTGGTTTGTTTGGCATGTTGTTGTTGTTCATGTTAGGGAAGCTATTTCTTGTGAGCCATTATTTCTTTCTTCTTAACTTCCAGGAAAACAGCAAAAGCTGGACAGTGTGCCTTGATATTTCAGCCCCTCAGGTGATCTTTCCTGATGATTTCAAATTTGTGGATCCAGTATTAGTTGTTATAGATCTGGGAAGAATTTTACTTACGAATTCCCAAGGTATGGTCTAGAATTATGGCAGCTTTCCTTTTCTTTCCACCTTCTCCCAGAAACTCCTGTTTTTTTGTAGAAAATGGAGATGTCTTAAGGGTTTTTCCCCTGCATGTGTGTAGAGTTTCACAAATAATCTGTTATTATTAGTAATAAATTTTGAATTAAGATTTATCTGTAGTTTTTAGAAGTAATGGAAGGGGGCGGCATGTTTTTTCTTTGGGGCGGGGGGATCTAAGTTTACTCTTTAAATGAAATGATCCCCTGTGTTATCTTGTGCCTCTTGAAGGCTGTGAACAGGTGTGAAGCTAGTATGTCAGGAAATTTACCAAAGGTGAGATTTTGCTGTAGAAGGGTACAAGATACAGTTGTAGAATGTGTTTTTTTGGCGGGGACGGTGCTCCCAGGGAAAGTATGCTTTGAATAAGCCCTCCAGCTCTGGAGTCATATGGATCTTTGTTCTTTGCACATGTGTCTATAGCTAGCCTAATAAAAGTGAAAGGAAAATTGTTGTCCTTTGTTTAAGTCAAAAGTTAAAATCATTGCTTCTTAAACAAATAATCACAAATCATCCTGTTTCACTAGGAAAACAATGAATGAAAATTAAAAAGAAATTGCAGTGGAACTTTTAAATAAAATTAGACCTATTTGAAATCTGGCTGAACTGTATGGTGTGTGAGAATATGTTTTTTTTTTTTTAAAAAAAAAAAGAGATACCTATGTGACTTTCATTTTGTTTTTAGAAAGTACAGCTGCAAGGTGAGCAGTTTTGTGGTGCAGTGGAAAGTCAAGGTGTCAAATCCAGAAATGTCTACTGTAGAATTTTATTTTTGTTCTGTAGTAACTTCTGTCTTAGGGCAGAAACTAGAAAAAGAACACATTGTTTATACAAGATAGATTTGGATTTCCCTGTGAAACTGAGGCATCAACCTGTTAAGAGTAGCTTAAGCTTAGTTAGAAAAGTCAAAGAAAATTTGGTGGGTGGGGTTCCTGCTTTGTAGCTTAGGAAAGAAAAGCTTTTTCTCATGATAATAAAATAAAAGTTTAATATTAGGCAATAAAATTAATTTGACACAGACTTCGGATCAGAAATATATTGTAGTTAAGTAGTTCTTTTCTTGTAGGTGATTTTAAGGAGTTTAGGATCAGGTTCAAAAGGATCTTGAAAGAATTGTGTAGGAAGGGTAATGGTTTATTTATTTATTAAACAACTTTAGATTAACAGTAAAGCTTGTGGTAATAGTAAGTGGATTAAAAAGTGAGGCAATAGTGTCTTTTAATAGATTCTTTAATACATTGTGACTGACATCTGCATCCATGTAAAAGAAGTGTAGTAGATTTCCTGTTGAGAAAAGAAAAAGTGACAGTGGAAGGGTGCAAGGACAGTACCGGACATACTCTGTTTAAAAAATACAACTTCAGACAGGATGATCAGGTAATGGCGGGAAATATCTGAGGGGGGGAGAATACTTTTGTTTGTTTGTTTATTTATTTATTTATTTATTAATCCACAGAAGAATCTAAAAGGAATGCAGATATTTTTTCATCAGAATTCAACGAATTAAGTGATGAGGAATATAAAACACCTCTTGCAACTCCTCCTAATACTCCACCACCAGAATCCAACGCTAACAGTGGTATCAAAATGTCTGAATTTACTGGAGTGGAAATAAGTGAAGAGCAGCTACAGGCACACTTAATGAGTAAAAAAATGTATGAGAGATACACGCTTTCGTTTATGGACCTTCAGATCATGGTGGGCCGAGTGAAAGACAACTGGAAGCATGTTCAAGATAGTGATGTGGGTCCAACACATGTGGTAGAAAAATTCAATGTTCACCTGCAGTTGGAACGCAGATTGATATACACATCTGACCCAAAATACCCAGGAGCTGTCTTGTCTGGCAGTCTACCAGACTTGAAAATTCATGTCAATGAAGACAAAATATCAGCTCTGAAGAACTGTTGTACACAGCTGAGTGCATCTGAAACTAAGTCTTCAGATGGCCTACATTTAGGGAAAGATAAGATTTTTTCAGAGGTAGACCAGCTTGGCAGTTTGCATGATTCTGTAATGAATCTAACACAGAGTGTTGTAATGCTAGAGCAGCATACCAGGGAAGTTCTTGTTGAATCTCAGCTGCTTTTGGCTGAATTCAAAGTAAACTGTATGCAGTTGGGTGTTGAAAATAATGGACGATACATCTCTGTGCTCAAGGTTTTTGGCACCAATGCCCATTTTGTGAAAAGGCCATATGATGCAGAAGTGTCCCTGACTGTTCACGGCCTGCTACTTGTTGATACTATGCAAACATACGGAACAGATTTTGATCTTTTGATGGCTTCTCATAAGAATCTGAGTTTTGATGTGCCAACAGGAAGTCTTAGAGACAGCAGAGCTCATTCACCAGTTTATGGACCGTATGATGCACATCCTATTGATGTAGCTAGTCTGACGGAGAGATGCACTGCAGCGTCAAATACTTCATCAGGTAACAGTGGAAAAGATCAAGAGTCCCTGATAAAATTGGAGTATCAGTTTGTGAGTGCAGAATGCCCGTCAATGAATTTGGATAGCAGTCTGCAGGTGATCTCTGTACAGGTGAACAACCTGGATATCATCCTTAATCCAGAGACGATTGTTGAACTGATTGGGTTTCTCCAGAAATGTTTCCCGAAGGAGAAAGAAGATTCTAGTCCTCAGCCTTTAATGGCGGACTTGGAAAGAGATTGGAGGGAGCAGGAAACCTTTCAGTCTACTTATGTACAGAATACAGAGGTAGCAGTTGATATTCACTGGTTGAATATACTCCTTGTTAGGACGGTTGGCATGACAAATGGAGAAAAATACGGCAGAAAAATTGCAACAGCCAGTATTGGTGGCACCAAAGTCAATGTTTCCATGTGTAATAAATTTGATGTGAATGGCTCTCTTGGATATCTTCATCTTATGGATTTAACACAAGACAATGTTAAGAACCAGTATGTTGTCAGCATAGGGAATACAGTGAGGTATGAAAATCTCATTGGTGATGTAAATTACTTTGAGTCTTTATTCTTCAGACTGGATGATGGAAGTAGCCTTCCGGATGCTTTAAGTTTCACTTTCACAGAAAAGTCAAAAGAGGAATGTTCTCTCAACCTCAAAATGGCCTCCTTACACTACAACCACTCAGCTAAATTTCTGAAAGAGCTAACTTTGTCAATGGATGAATTGGAGGAGAATTTCTGCAGCATGCTGAAAAGTGCAGCTTCAAAAGTTACTACAGTCTTGGCAACTAAAACTGCTGAATACAGTGAAATGGTTTCTTTGTTTGATACAACACCGAGATCAAGAGATGTTGCCAACTTAGAAGATAATGATGGCTGTGCATTTGGATCACCACCTCTCAAAAGTGATACTATTAAGCTTATATTAAATGTGAACATTGAATCACCTATTGTCTCAATACCTCGAAAGCCTGGTAGCCCTGAACTGCTTGTAGGTCATCTAGGACAAATATCTATTCAGAATTTTGTGCCAGGAGAAGATGAGTCTACAAGTGATAGACTGCAAGTTGAAATTAAAGATATTAAAATGTATTCTTTGAATAGCAGTCAGTTTATGAGCAAGAAGGAGACTACAAGTGAGATATCTCATGGGCTACATTCTTCAGGTCCTGCCAGTATTAATAGCCAGGAAGAATCCCATTTTACCCGTCATGACTTCTTTGAATCGTTACATAAAGGCCATGGTATGTTAATCAGAGAACTCTTAATTACTTTAATATGAGTAGTAGAGAGTACTAAAAATGTGTATTAACCATAGGTCTGATTATATACTCTCTCACCCATCTACCTGAAATACACTGCTTAATTTTAATTACAATGGAAAAATTCTTTTATTTATATCCATTTTTATTCTCCTAATCAAGAACTGAATAATGTCTTTCATGCAGAAATTTAACAAAACAGCCAAATCTACTACTTTTTTTAACATTGCTAAGAAATTCTAGTTAATAGCTCCTGTAAGGGCTGTGCAGCAGGGATAATATAGGATAATCGATTCACATATTGTAACATAGTTTTCATTTCACTTTTCTCTTAACAGCTTTCCACATTCTGAATAACACCACCATCCAGTTTAAATTGGAAAAGATACCTCTGGGGAGAGATTTGGATTTAACATTCCCACTGAGTAACGAAGACTTTGGAATATCAAGCATTATGAAGATTGAAGGGAAATTTGTGAACCCTCTTCAGGTATCTTAACCTAGTAATTCTCTTACCAATATAAGTATATTTCCATCCGTAGAAGGTAAGTATTTTTCAGGCAAACATCTTTGGATTTAACATATTGGTAGTTTAGGAACTGGAGCCTTGCACGTGTGGTTAGAAGCCACAGTCTTAAGTCTTATGGGCCATCAGGATGGTCAAAGGACTGGAGCACCTCTCCTATAAGGAGAGGATGAGAAAGTTGGGACTGTTCAGCCTGGAGTAGAGGAGGCTCAGGGGGATCTTTTTAATATCTGTAAATACCTGACTGGAGGGTGCAACGAAAATGGAACCAGGCTCTTTTCAGTGATGCCCAGTGCCAGGACAGGAGGCAATGGGCACAAACTGGAACACAAGAGATTCCATCTAAATATCACGAAGCACTTCTGGGCTGTGCGGGTGATGGAGCACTGGAGCAGGTTGCCCAGAGAGGTTGTGGAGTCTCCCTCCTTGGAAATCTTCAAAAGCCGCCTGGACATGGTCCTAGGCAACCTGCTGTAGGTCACCCTGCTTGAGCAATGAGGTTGGACCAAATGACCTCCAGAGGTCCCTTCCAACCTCAGCCATTCTGTGATTCTGTGAAGTCATCATAACGATGACCAAAATTTCATCTTGTTTTGGGGCATTTTAGACATCTTTATGAATTAGTCTAACTTTTAGTTACCCTGAACATGTATCACAGAAAGAAAATGGAATGTGTCACTGTCCAAATTCCAGTGTCAAATATGTTTATTTGTGGTTCTTGTAGAAATTAAAAATTAAAATGCCACTACCTTGAAAAATATCTTTGCAGAAGCAGAGATTTTTAAATAAAGGAAACTGAAACTTGAAAGCTAACGAGATAAGCAGTGATGGCTAAGTAGGCTGTTTCTTCCATATGTTGCTTCCATACGTATAATCTCAGCATTGGTAAATTAAGGCTAGTTTGTATGGTGAATTATTCTTAATTAACTCTGTGTGGATGCTTTTTTACCGAGGAATATAACGCATCTTTTTCTAGGATCCTATCCTGTATGTTTCCAGAGTGTGTAATCTTACAGCATTAATACAGAATTGTTTTACTTCAGCTTTGCATTGTACCTTGTTCTGGATTATTTTTCACTTGTGGACAAACTTAAAATTTGTCTGGTTTGAAATGCGACAGTCTTTCCACTTGAGAGTTATAAAATACATGTTGTGATTTTATTAATATAGAGAGCTAATGTGATGACTGTGGTGTTTTTTTGTTTTGTTTTGTTTTTCTCTACATTTTAGGTCGTGTTAGCAAAACATGTGTATGAACAAGTCCTACAAACTCTGGATAATTTAATTTACAGTGAAGAGTTGAACAAATTTCCAACTGCTACTGTATCTTCAACTTGTCATAGTTCTCCTCCAGCATCGGTTCATAGTACAGGCACAGAATTCTCAAGTGAATGGAAGGAAAATGGCTTATTCAGCCATTCTAGTTTTTCTTCTGTTCCAAACAAACCATTGGCGATCAGGGAAACAAAATCTTTTACTCAGATTCAAGCAAACTTCCATGTCTCAGAGCTTCAGGTTCAGTTAAGTGGTGATCTCACACTTGGTGCACAAGGCCTTGTCAGTCTTAAGTTTCAGGATTTTGATGTTGAATTTACTAAAGATCATCCTCAGACTTTATCTGTGCAGATTGCTTTGCGTTCTCTGCTAATGGAAGATCTTCTGGAAAAAAAAACAGACTCCATGTATAAGAATCTCATGGTGTCCCATGGAGCACCCAAGCCATCCAGTTTAGCGCACAAGGAGTATCTTTCACAGTCTTGTCCCTCAGTATCCAATGTAGAATATCCAGATATGCCACGTTCCCTACCATCTCATATGGAAGAAGCACCTAATGTTTTTCAGCTATACCAAAGACCAGTTTGTGCCTCCCGTAAGAAGCAAAAAGAAGATGCTGATTCTGAGTATCCTCTGACTCCACCTCCTTCTCCAACAGCAGATAGATCCAACTTGTCTTGTGGAAAAAGTCACTTTGATGATTCATTGGTTCATATCAATATATTTCTAGTGGATAGGAAACATCCTGAATTTTCTTCTCGCTATAACAAAATTAACCGTAGTATAGATGTTGATTTTAATTGTCTAGATGTTTTAATAACTTTGCAAACTTGGGTGGTGATACTGGATTTCTTTGGGATTGGATCCACTGCTGATAACCATGCGATGAAGCTGCAACCTGAAGACACTCAGCAGACAACTAAATCAGAAATAAATACCATGTCAGTTTCTCAGGCCCAAGAACCTGTAAACACTAAGCTGGATCTGAAGGTATACCTGAGATGCAAAATAGTAATTGAATTGTCTATGATAAAACTTCTCATTTATAGAAGCTTAAGATGACATTCAAATCACATTAATGTTTTATAGTGAAGAATGCACATAAAACAGTAGATCTAGAATGTGTGTATATGTAGCTTAAAAAAAAAAAAGGGAAGGGGGCAGTGGGAAGAAGTTACAGAAAAGCAGCAAAACATTTACAATCTGGCTCCCTTGCTGCTTACCCTACTTAGACATGTATATGGCTCTTAAAGGGAGGCTGAACTAAAGTGCTCCGTGTTAATCCTTATGGAGCTCTCATGGGTAGAGTTTGATACTCCCGCCTACCCCAAGTCAACTCTAGGCATGAGAGTCTAAGGAAAGTGTAAATCTTGTGGAGGGTGATTCTTATTTCCATGGGATAACAAACAGCACAGTCTAAATGTCTGTGATCTCTGAAACGGTGAGATTGGTAAAATGTTAAAGACCTGACATACTGAAATTGGAACTGCTGTTTTGGGTACTATGGAGTTTACTTAAAAATATATATACGTGTATGCGCTTTTAGAAATGTATGTATGTATATACCTATGTATGTATAGACATGTATTTTTTAAAAATAAACTATACATATATATATATACACACACACACACACACATATATATATATATAGTCTTTGCCCAGAGGTCTTGCAGTCTAAGTTATAAATGGCAAATCTTGAAAGAGGACAAAGATAACAGTGATAGGATGTGTTGATAACCTGACCATTCTAAGATATTTAGGAGACTTAAATGTGCAAACGTTAAGGTATGTAAAAAGGCTGCTTTCATCCATTATCTCCCAGTCAGATCATTCTTGTTTGCCAGTTATGAGTTGTAATGGAATTGCCTTGAAAAAAGCTAGCAAGATGCTCCAACTATGAGGCCATATTGTTTAATACCAACCTATTCCTTTTTGTTTGACCAGGTCCATTCCTTATCTTTAGTACTGAATAAGACAACTAGTGAGCTAGCTAAAGCCAGTGTGTCAAAACTTGCAGCTCACTTGGAAGTGATTGGTAAGTAGATTGGAGGTCTGAGGTTATATGGTGTTTAAAATAGAAGATGTGCGTTGGAGTTGAGATTTGAAGTGTTATTTTGTTGCTCATTGTTTAGGGTTTTTGTGTGTCTGTGCGCATTTATTTCTTAGGGAAGATGCTGTTTTCTTCCCACTGCTTCTTCTTCCCCGTCACGGTATTTCAGGGTTGATTTTAAATTCTTGCATCCCTCCCAGTTGCCAAACCCTTTATTATTTTAGCTGAGATTGGCTAGGAATTTAACACTTTATTTTCACAGAGCAGAACAATAGTGTATATTACTGTTTTAGAGGAAAAAAGAATTCTGTCCAAGTTTTCACAGATCAAAGTGCTGTGATCACATTATGTGTGTAAATGATAGAGTTATGTTTGGGTTAATACAGTCTTTGCAGCAGAAGGAGATTTGCTTTCAACACGAGGTTTTATGTTTAATCGATGTGATTTATTTAATTACTTGTAATGAGTTTATTCCACTGGTAGAAGCTTGTGGAAAAATTACTTTGCGGTTTTAGTAAGTTATGCTTGAGGATCCTAAATGTCTGACTTTTGTTTTGCAGACGGAGATTTGGCCCTGCAAGGAAGTATTGGAAGTCTGTCCTTAAGTGATCTTACAGCTCATGGAGAATTTTACAGAGAGCGTTTCACTACAAGTGGTGAAGAGGCACTCATTTTTAAAGTCTATAAGTATGAGTTTGAACTTCTTGTTACTGAGTATTAACAAGATACTATAACGACCCCCCACCCACCCAAAAACCAAACC
>VXAL01004011.1:0-18484 GCA_013399475.1 Chauna torquata | reverse complement strand
TGATAGGAACATCTTATTTCTAAATCAAGGTTTATCTGAAATATGTAATATATAAAATATAGCACAATCTAACTCATTCATTCCAATATTGTTATTATATTACTCTGATATGGCATTTTTACTACCTGGTTTCTTCCTGAACAATCATGTAAGAATATAAAATGTATGTGCATGTTCACAATATTTTTCTAAACCTTTGTCTAAACATAGATGAAAATGAAATATTAATCATTAAAACAACACTTCCTGGAAACTCCATGGCACACAAAGAACTACATATCTTCCTTTCAGTTTTGTGGGAAAGCATTTTAACAGCTTTCATACGTATTTTCACCTTATTTCTACAAATAATTTGTAGAAAGAAAATAAAAATTTATTGGGGGGGGAGGGGGAGGGCAGCTTAAATGGGTAGGAAGAACTTCGTACCTTTGTGCTGATAGTGCTCTTGCAAACCTGCATTGCTTCACAAAGATTTTCTGTAGACGATATGAGTAATAAGCCTTTATTCAGTCAGGACAATGCTCATGAGTATCCAAATTGTAACTGTATCTCATGTCTTTAGAAGACTTGGCAAACATGTTCACAAGCTACAGTATCACCCCAAGGGAGACTAAAGAGTTTTTAATATAAAAATGAGATTTCTGATGTGAATAGTTTCAATCTTTTCCTCTTGAATATATAGATAATAAACCAAAAGAATAACTTATACAATACATTGAAACCATTGCTGCCTGAGGTTTCCTTTCACCATATACAGAGAGCGGCAGGAGTACCACTCTGTAAGGATTGCTGTCAAGACTTAGTGCTAGCTGTGTTGTTCACGAATAAAATCACTGCGGTTTTTTAATGACTTTTAGAGACCTCCTTTGGGAGAAACTACATTTTAAGGTAGTATCAGAGAAAATCAACTTAGAAAGTAGATATTGAAATTCTAGTGCTTACTAATTTTTTGGCTACTTTACTGCCTTCTTTACTACTCCACTGCCTATATCTAAAGATATATATTCTATTACTAGTATTAGCTTAAAAGATGTCAATATTAGACATCAAGAAGAATCATAATTCTCCTTGAATTGAAGAAGGAATGTAACTCTTTAACATGATTTTTTTACTCTATTAAATACCTTTTGTAGAGTATTAGAGGAATAATTGCATAAAAACAATAAAAATTGTTGCTAAAATAACAAAATGCTCTTTTGTCAATAGTTACTGGTTATATACCAACACTTGCAAACCAAGACTTTCAACATAAGATAACTAAAAGTGATCTTCATGTAAATTGTTTCTTAATATATGTTTCTATATGTTAGGGATATGGACATCTTAAAAAGATAGTGTGCCCTTTCAACCTGAATAAATGTGACTATTGCGGCTGCTACAAGGAAACTACCAGTCTCCTTTCAGGGTAATTTTATTTGTATACTTATCTTTTTCTCCAATAAGTGTAAAGTTAGAAAAGTGAAATGTACACATCAGTCCTCCATATATAAGAAGCGTAAAACACCTTTCTACTCTTTACATATACATGCTAAGACATTCTTTGCAATATTTCAAAACCCTGACTTGTTTATACCTAATCACAGACTTTCAGCTGAAGCCTTCTTCTCTTGATTTCCTAGTGTGTCAACTTACTGTAGCAATAGTCCATTTAAAAAAAAAAAAAAAATCTAAATCCCTTTCTTTGCTATGAATTCCTCTGTTGCTGAGGATAAGAACTGTACACTCTGTTATTCTGGATGTTGCTTAAAAGTAAAATCAGTTCTCAAAGAATTACAACTCCAAAATTTCTTCCTTCTCCAACTGTGCAACCAGTGTGGTTTCAGCTACACCTATACCATTAATGAAAAAAAAAAAAGTACAATTTTACTGCTTGCATCATGGTAGTGCATAAGGAAAGCATTGCTTCCATTTATAGTGACTTTCTACTCTGACCTTCCTCACTATTTAAGGAGATCAGTTTTGGAATCACTGGGATCAATAAATTCCAGAAAGAACTTTCTTATATCTGTTGAGAAACTTTGTTTTGACTTTTATGAGGTCTTTTAAATGTTCATCTAATTTTACTTTGGTAATCAAACACTGAAGGTGCAGGCACAGTTTTTCACTAGGCACGACAAACTTCGTTGGTGTTAGGAAACATTTCATATGAACGTTTTTTAATTAGAGGAACTTCAATAATTAATTTAGTGAAACCTGCCTAGGTTCCTTCAAAGTCCTTAGACGGACTGTGAGATCATTAAATCTCTGTCACTTTCTTCTGAATATTTACTCTAGAAAGAAAACAATGGTCTTGATAACAAACTTCAGAAAGAAAGGAAATTATCCACTTTTTCTGTCCATTGTGAAGAGAGTAGAAGCTTACGGCTTAAACCTTAATCTTTCTTGCTAGAATTTGATATTAAAAACATGTTCTGTTAGCTAACGTAAGAGTTGTAAAGCACTGGAATAAATTATACATGAAGGTTGGTAAAGTTCTGTTACTGAAGTTCAGTGAGAACAACATAGACCACCATCTGCCAGGAACTGCATTTGGAAATTTAGTGCTGCCCTGCTCCAAGAAAATGAACTAAAGTGTTCCAGGCAGTCCCATTTTCTGTATGTACTAATAACTTTTAATGATATTGCACAATGCACAGAAATGCTAAAGGAAGGAGATAAATCTTTATGGATTAGAAATAAGGGACCAAAACCATTTTTTTCCTTTGATGTACTTCATTAGAATAGAGATATGCCCTGTTTGCAATTGCAGACTCAATGGAAGAGTTAATGCAAATTCTCTTGCTGATTTTGGTTTATCCTGTGCAAAAGAAAAGTCTCAATATTTTTTCTGGGGCNGGGGTCATTGCGTCTTTTTTTTGGTTTAATATAGTAGGAGGAACTGTGTGTATTTAGAGCTTTCAAATCACCAAATCTTTCTTTCTGACAATATGATTTCATGTCCTTGGTACTTTACTGTTGATATTTTTGCTCTGTCATGCATTTGCACGTGTGATGAGATCTGATGGGAGTTCATACTCTCTGGGAAGCTATTTGGTTCTTGGAGGTTTGAAGTAATCCTGATATTTAAGTATGTATGCTTCTTCAAAATCAACATTTCCTTGGATTTGATCTAGTTCTATTGAAACAATTAATTCACCAGGATTTTAGGGCATTATTTTTGCTTTGGTCATTGTTGAGTTGTTGTTTATAAGACTTCCCTCATCAAAGAGTACTATTGTTCATGGAATCATAGAACAGTTTGAGTTGGAAGGGACCTTAAAGAGCATCTAGTTCCAATACCTCTGCCTTGGGCTGTGACATCTCCCACTGGATCAGGTTGCCCAAAGCCCCATCCAACCTGGCCTTGAACACTTCCAGGATGTGGCATCTGCAACTTCTCTGGGCAACCTGTTCCAGTGCCTCATCATACTCATAGTGAAGAAGTTCTTCCTAATATTTAATCTAAATCCACCCTCTTCTAGGTTAAAGCCATTACGCCCTGTCCTATCACTATGTTCCCTGATAAAAAGTCCCACTCCTGCTTTCTTGTAGGCCCCCTTTAGGTACTGGAAGGCCACTACGAGGTCTCCCCAGAGCCTTCTCTTCTTCAGGCCGAACAACCCCCGCTCTCTCAGCCTCTCGTCACAGGAGAGGTGCTCCAGCCCTCTTATCATCTTCATGGCCCTCCCTGCTCATATTCCTATTAGAGTGAGTCTGAGCTAGAGTACTTTATTTACAGTGTTCGTAACTGTTAATGCCCTTGAACAGAAGTAGTTAGCCTTTGCACAGAGCCTTGCAAAAACTTCCACTGATGTTCCACAGATCAAACAAACAAACAAAAAAACCATCTTTCATGAACTTTTATTTCTAATACTATGCAAGACTGTTTCCACTTACTCTACAGTTACTTCTGACAGAGACCCTGAGACTGTCAAGTAGAAAATCTAATGGCCCAGAGTTGTTCTTCTGTAAGCACATGGTCTTGAAAAGAAACTTCGGTGTAGAACTGGTTCTTAATAAAAGCTTTAGTGTCCATGGAAGTGCTTCACACAAAATAATCCTCTTAACAAATGTCTATGTGCATTCTGCAAGTTCCACTCATCAGTCATTAACAAGCCAGATTTTGGCATCTTTGCCATACAGCTTTATAAGGGAAATTAAATTTAAGAATATTTGGCCTATATAAGCATTTTTCAGCTACCAAATGTAATATTCTAGTACCTTCTGAATGCATTTCTCATACAATATCAAATAATTTCTCTGCAATTTATTAATTTATTAATTTGTTTTTAAATATGCAAATAGCTGAGAAGGGAATCATTTTGTGTTATTTGTATTGCTTTTAGGGCCCAGGCAATGAGATGCTGAAAGATTCTAAGAGATGCCTCTAAAACTTAAATTCTTTGTGACCTCTCCAAAGTATACAGGACTTCATAGAATGAAACTTTAAATATTTAAAGAAATGCACACTTTTCTGATGTTAATGGATAGTTTTCATTATGACTCAATAAGAAATTACAGTGGAATTGTTACGTTTCAGATCCATTTGCCTCTCTTCTGGGCAACTTTACAATGAGTTGTATTGAACTGCTGAGCTCTGACATCCAACAGAACTGAATTACACAATGGTAATTTTTGTAGGTTGCTAACATGCAGCATACACATATATTTTGTTATGACAAGGTGTAAAAGGTGCTGTGCTGGAACAACATAACAGTGTTTCTGCCATTCAGCCATTCATTTGCACTCTGACAACTGTTTTGTTACTAAACAATGAATGAAGTAATGAGGAGCCCTCCAACTAGTTGGCCTAGCAGGAGAGCAGAGAGACTCAAATATGTTCAATGGTACAGAAAAAAAGAGTTAATCAGATACTTTCTTGGTTGTTGGTGATTGAGAGCTCCATATTGACAGAATCACAATGAAGCATCAGGCAATCATTGCATTCCTGTGTTCACAATGGAAGAAATTATGGCATAATAACAGCATTATCATTAGTGCCGTTAGAAAGCTTCATCACTATTACATGCAGCCAGATTAGAATAGCCTGTTATGAAAGAGAATATAGGAGAGGAAGACAGCAGGCACCAGTGCCCTGTGTTCATAGAAAAGAGCACAAGTCATTTATTTTCCCTGAGGTGCATGTGAATTTAAAGCTCAAGGGACCAGGCTCTTGCAATTGCTGCCATGAACTTGTACATGTTTAGCAGTTTTAGGCAACATTCACTCTCTCCGATTCTGATGCTACATGGTCATTTTAAATACTCCAGGACCTCAAGAAAAGCTCAGCTGGATAGTTTCCTCTGCAATGTCACAACTCTATCAGTCACTAGAGGCAGACTGATTTTAGACTGAATTGATAGCTAATTTTTGTGCTCCTGGTAGTAGTTCAGTACAGGAGCAATGTTCCTCTGCTTGTCTTTTGGTTGCAAAAAGAGAATAAAAAGGTACTACACTTTTGTTTGTTTGTTCCCAGAATTAGACTAGTTCATGGTAGTGTTCATCCTAATTAATTCCTCTTGCAAGTCAATTCCAAATGATAGAAACTTTTTTTTTTTTTCTCTTAGTAGTTTAATAGTGCAAAACAGGTCCATCATATCTCTCTGGACTTCCTGGAAAGGAAGCAGATACTAATTCAGAATGATTAATCAAAACATTACTTCTGGCATTGTTACAGGTACTTCAGCTCGTTATTGATCTGAGTTTGGCGTTGACACCTTGCTTTCCTTGCCGATGATAACGAGAGAATAAGACCTTGTTCCTACTAACACAAGGAGTTACTGAGGTGAATGTACATATGACACATACAGTCTCTTAAATTTTCCCACATAAGAGAGATATGTCAGACTTGTTATCATTCAACAAAGCAGTTCAGAAAACTTTTTCAGTAGAAAATTCCATTTCATCGAAAGCTAAATATCTCATGGAGCTGGGTCTATTTTGAATCTTTCTCACTGAAAAGTTTTGAGGTCCACTCATTGAGAAGATGAAAGGAAAACCAGACTTCTCTGAGCAAAAGCTAGACATTTTTTTTTCCAAAATTTTTGTTGTTTTTTTTTTTTTTTCTTGAAATATTTTTAGAGCTTAAAATTTTCTCCAAGGTGGAATGTAAAAAGAATTTAAAGAATCACAAAACAGTATTTCTGGTCTCCAGCCATCTCTGTTATTCACATAGCTGTTGAACAGGATCTTTCTGCAGTCCTTTGTTAATTGTTTTCAGAAGTAAGGATTAATACAGATGATTTTATCTGAAAATTCAAGAAAGAAGAAAATGTCAGGAAGAAGAGAGGTGGAGAAATAGAGCATTTATTAGAAGAAGAGATATAGAACAGGAGTAGAACTCCCAACCAAACCAGAAATTTTACTGGACCTGGTGCTCACCAATGCTGATGAATTAATTAAAGAGGTCAATATTAGAGGCAATCTGGACTGCAAGATCATGCCCTGGTGGAGTTTTTGATCTTGAGGAATATAAGTCTGGCGAAGAACCAAGTCAGGACCCTGAAATTTAGGAGATCTAACTTCCAGAAGTTTAAAGAATTTGTGGACAAGTTCCTCTGGGAAATTGTCCTTAGGGATAAAGGAAATGATCAGAGCTGGTGGCTCTTTAAAGACGTTTCATAGAGTGCAAGAGCTCTCAAGTCCTACGTGTAAGAAATCAAGCTGGAAAGGCAGGAAAACTGCATGGCTGAGTAAGGACCTGTTGCTCAAACTGAAGTGTAAGAAGGAAATGCATAGGCAATGGAAACAGGGACATCTGGCCTGGGAAGAGTATAGGGATGCTGCCTGAACGTGTAGGGATGGGATCAAGAAAACCATGTGTTGTGGTTTAACCCAGCAGGCAGCTGCGCACCACACAGCCGTTTGCTCACTCTCCCCCCACCCCCCCAGTGGGATGGGGGAGAGAATCGCGAAAAAGGGAAAAAAAAAAAAAAAACTCGTTGGNTTTGGTCAGTTTGGGTCAGCTGTCCTGGTCCTGTCCCCTCCCAGCTTCTTGTGCACCCCCAGCCTCCTCACTGGCAGGGCAATACAAGGAGCTGGAAAGTCCTTGGCTCTGTATAAACACTGCTCAGCAGCAACTGAAAACATTACCGTTATCTTCATCAAAAAATCCAAAACACAGCATTGTGTGAACCTCTACAAAGAGAATTTAACTCTATCCCAGCCAAAACCATGACACCATGGCACAGTTAGAGCTGAAATTAGCAAGGGCTGCAAAGAATAATAAGAGGGGATTCTTCAGGCACATTAGCCAGAAAAGGAAGGTACCGAACAATGGTTTTGCTTTAGTTTTTGCTGGCAGTCAGTCTTGCTACATCTCTTAAGTATCTGCCTAAACTTCCAGGCAGGGACTGGGGGAGTGAAGTTCCTCCCTCCATAAGTGAAGATAGGGCTTGAGACTGTCTGATGAACCTGAACATATTATGGGGCTCAATGAGATACATCCCAGGGTCCTGAGGGAACTGGCTGATATAGTTGCCAAACCACTCTCCAACTTATTTGAAAAATCATGGCAGTCAGGTCTGGAAAAGAAAACATCACATCCATTTTTCAAGAGGGTGGAAAGGAAGACCCTGGGAACCACAGACCCATAAGCCTCACCTCTGTGCCTGGGAAGATCATGGAACAGATTCTCCCGGAAGCTATGTTAAGGCATATGGAAGACAGGGAGGTGATTTGAGATAGCCAACGTAGCTTCACCAAGGGCAAATCATGCCTGTCCAATCTAGTGGTCTTCTATGATGGATTGACTACATCAGTGGAGAAGTGAAAAGCTACCTGGATTTCTGTAAGGCCTTTGACACAGTCCCACACAACATCTTTGTCTCTAAATTAGAGAGATGGGTTTGAAGGCTGGACTGTTTGGTGGATAAGGAACTGGCTGGATGGTCACAGTCAAAGAGTTGTGGTCAATGGCTCGAAATCCAGGTGGAGATTGGTGACGGGTATTTGCCCTCAGGGGTCAGTCTTGGGACTGGTACTGCTTAATGGCTTTATTAATGATGTGGACAGTGGGATTGAGTGCACCCTCAACAGGTTTGTGGATGACACCTACCTGACTGGTAAAGTTGACAGAATAGAAAGAAGGGATGCCATCCAGAGAAACCTGGACAGGCTTGAGAAAAGGGGTGACATGAACCACTTGAAGTTCAACAAGGCCAAGTGCAAGGTCACGCACCTGGGTCAGGGCAATCACAAATATCAGTACAGACTGGGGGATGAATGGATTGAGAGCAGCCCTGTGGAGAAGGACTTGTGGTACTGGTGGTTGAAAAATTGGATGTGAGTTGGCAACATGTGGTTGGAGCCCAGAAGGCTGATATTGTCCTGAGCTTTATCAAAAGAAGCATGGCCAGAAGATTGAGGGGGGTGATTCTCCCCTTCTACTCTGCCCCTGTAAGAACCCACCTGGAGTACCCATCCAGCTCTGGCATCCCCAACAAAAGACACACATGGATCTGTTGGAGCGAGTCCAGAGGAGGGCCACGAGGATGATTCAAGGGCTGGAGCACCTCTCCTATGAAGAGAGGCTGAAAGAACAGAGGTTGTTTAGCCTGGAGAAGAGAAGGCTCCAACGAGACCTTATGGCAGCCTTTCAATACTGAAAGGGGCCTTATAAGAAAGACAGAGAGAGACTTTTTACAAGGGCATGTAGTGATAGGACAAGAGGTAATGGTTTTATACTGAAAGAGGGGAGATTTAGATTAGATATAAGGAAGAAATTCTTCACTATGAGGGTGGTGAAGCATGGAACAGGTTGCCCTGAGAAGTTGAGGATGTCCCCTCCCTGGAATTGTTCAAGGTCAGGTTGGATGGGGCTTTGGGAAACCTGATATAGTGAGAGGTGTCCCTGCCCATGGCAGGGGGGTCGGAACTAGATGATCTTTAAGGTCCCTTCCAACTCAAAACATTCTATGATTCTATGGTCCCAGAACAGCTGCATAAGCCTGAGGTAAGTACTGTACCTGAACTAAAGGTTAATGTAGCCCAATTCAAGATTTAACAATGTAGTAATTTAGTGAGGGAAATGGAATAGCTCTAGAGGTGTTTGGAAGTTAATGATGCAGTGTTGTGGTAACGACCAAATTAAATTCTCAGTTCTCACTGCAAAAACACATTAAAACTGAAGTACTTCAGGATAAGGCTGTTTCATGGTGCTTGGTGCATTACTCTTCTTAAGTTAGATTTATTTGTTTGTTTGTTTGTTTGTTTATGTATTTTTGCTTTTTGTGCTTTATAGATGCCAGGGAGTTAAGAGTTTTTTGTTTTTTTTTTTGTTTTGTTTTGTTTTTCCTTCTGTTCGTACTGCTAACAGGAATTTTTCTTAAGACAAAGTAGTAAAAGGATAGAGTTCTGAGTGACTGAAAACATGAAACAGATGTACAAAGAGTGAAGAAACTTTATTATAGAAGGTGTCAAATGTTTTGCTGTAGCCCCCTGAATACATGCACAGGAAAAAAAAAAAAACTTTCAAGATTATGATTTTCAATACATACACCACTTACAATAGTCTGGTACATAATATTTTCTCTGATCTATCTGATTTAAAGTTCTACTTAAAGTCCATAAAACCTCAATGATACATTCTTATTCCTTTCTAAAACCAGCTAATTTTATGTTTTGTCCTCAAAATCTAGATCAGAAACTGACAAGAATAGGATTTGTGGTTTCATGAGCAGAGATACTTTCTACCCACAAGATTAATACTACTCTATTAAATGTTGCAAATGCTATATTTTAAAGTTCTTTCTCCCATCATGGAAGAAATATTCATTGAAAAATGGAAAATTTCCATCAAAATTTAAAATAAAGCCTTATTGTGCTTCAACTGACTTGAGTAACAACAATGTATTTGTAATTTCAGTCTATCAAGATATCCTAAAATACAGCAAATTTACTGTTCTTTCTCAAGTATTTCATCATGTGTTCTTTAGTATCGTAATGCCTCAAGACAACAAGATCAGCTCAAACAAGTCAAGAAGACGGAACAATAAACCTGTCTTGGACCATTCAGGGGCCAAAAAGTAAAGTGTAAAAAATAGAAATAAGTATTCTAAGTAGAAAATATAACTTGAAAAAAAAATTACAATTACTAAGATTCTTTGTACAAATATAGTATAAAATCCTTTATAACAAATCACTCATTAAAAGTTATTACATAATTACATTTGATATATAACCCCCTTAGTCATTCTACAGACATCTCAGAATTTATTGTTGTGTAGAACAAAATAAAAATGACCATATCATAAATAAGGATGATACAAATTGTTTATTGCCATATTCATTGTTTCTGTGAAAAAAATCATCTGAATGAACTGTGCTCATACCAGCATTGGGTTTGTGCTATAGAGTAACATTGATAAAAGAATCCTTTATGTGTATAAGTGAGTGGAGTGGGGCCATGCACATTAAAAATAAATAAATAAAAAAATAAAATAAAACAAATCAAAACATACACACACACACACACAAACAAACCTCTGTATTTCTCTCTTCCTCCCCCCTTTAAAAAAAAAAAAAAAAGTATATTAATCATGGCTAAACTGATACCACCGAGGATTTCACATTTCTTTGTATGTTTACATGTTCCAGATTTCACTGTGTGCTGAGACTGCCCTGTGCCCAGGCTGTTCCTCTGCTCACGGCAATGGCTTAACAGAATTTGCCATCTACAGCCTCACCCTATACCTTTTGCCACTGAAAGAAAAGTCTTATAACAGAAAAAATACAACATAGAAAATATTCTTTTTGTGCCCGTTAGGATAAAAAGTGCTAATTGCCAACCACCAGCTACTTAGTAATTTCAGAACTTGGAAATTCTGTTGACTAATGCCCTGTATTGAGTATTAAACAGAGTTAGCAATGTCTATTTTATTTTTTATCTTCATCATTTATGTTATGGATTCTTTGTTTAATAAAAAATAAAAATTTTATTTTCAGCTTTGAAAATATTAATCTTCAACAGGTTCATTCCATTTTATGTTCTTGAAGGCTCTTTCACTTATAGTTGAAATACATTTTAACCAGTGGGTTTTCTTTTCCTCCTATAGGCAATCTATATTATAAAATTGATGTATTGAAATAAGAAGCTAACTGATCTCATATAAGTATCCTTTTGTGTCAAGATTGCTTCTGACAGAATGATTGGCCTATAACTCTGATACTCTGCACCATCATTTACTAATCTAAATAAAATGAGCAAAATAGTTTGAGTCAATGAAACTTCTACCAGGTTTAAATAATATTTGCAGTGTTGTTAGGACAGAGGCCTAAGATTTTAAAACAGAAAAATGATCACGTTGTTTTGAACCATCTAGCACTGTTCCTAAACAAATGAGTATAGGAGTAAATAATTAATATGCCCCTCTTCTACTTTAAAAGAGATTTCTTTGATTTTTCCTCTCCCTCTTTTCCTTGAACCCTCCCCCCATCTTTACTTTTTTACACCAGTAATCACCTTGTAAGTGCTAGGAGTATGGTCCTGTGCAAAGAAATAATGCTAAGAAATTTCTGATATACAAACTTTTATAACTTACAGAAATTTAGAAATAGAGTTCTACTTTAGACAATATTTGTAATATTATCCACATTTCTCCTCCCTTCAAGAAACACAAACAAACAAACAAAAAAAAAAAAAAAAAAAAAACTGATAGCTTTTGGGATTTTAATATCTGAACATTTCTTTCATCATAAGGTATATGCAGAAAAAGATAGTAAAAAAATATTGTTGTTTTTTAGGTTTTCAGGCACTTTTTTTTTTTTTTTCCCCAAAGTTAGTTTACTTATGAAATAGTTGGCAACTACTGAATACCATCTCCATCAGAAATGATTTTCACACTGGGTGGGTTGGTAAAGAGTTCTAAACAAGACTTTAAAACAATAAATATTTCTGTCAAGAGTGAAATCACAGACAACTACAGAAAATGAGGATTTTTTTTGACAATTGGATCACAATACCCAACATGAGTTTACAGAGGATTTAGACAGTAATATATGAAATAAGTCATGGCTGAACATTGACCTAAATGGAGTACAGTGTACCTCATGGGAGATGAACTGGTGAGATATTTAAACTAGAAACTTCCCTTACAGCAGAGGCAGATGATCTATAGACTTCTATAAGCTCTCTTCTATATGTGGCTGATAGTAACATGTTATAAATCTGATGGTATTAAACAAGTAACTTGAGATTCATATGTTAAACAGAAATAGATGCCTTTCCCTGAGCTTCTGTTTAGATTTCTATTTACCTAATAAATTAAATTAATATCAGTTTCCCATGTGGGGATGCTGTTTTACTGTGATCTATACGTAGCAATCTGTTTTTAAGTCTTGTTTAGATTTGCTAAAAATACAGTGCCTAATTCCCAGTCTTGTTGCCTCTCCAACTGAGTGGACTGCCTATAGGAGAAGGCAGATACTCTATTGTAGGTACGGAGATACCTACAGATGAGAAGAGGTACTGAGAGGAAAAAAAAAGGTAATCCTAGGAAGACATAACACGAGTTCAATGGAGAATCAAGCTCTTTTCATTAAGCAAGGCTTAAAACATACAGATATTTTAAAAGACAGTTGAAATATTTATGTTCTTGTAAGCACTGAATATACCTAACATGAATAAATGTAAATCAAAGCCACTATTGAACTGGGAGGCCTAGCTGCGTTTAGCTTCTGTCTTATGGATCTTCACGGAGTTTTCATTTCAGCAGATTTTTTTTTTTGTCAGGTGAGAAGCAATATATAGCTCCTATCTTTTGATCAGCCTAAAAATATATATATGTAATTCTAGACTGCCCTCTATATATAAGGATAGAATTTCATTGACAAGGAAATAAGGATGGCAAATTCAGAACTAGAAAGTGAAAGGACATGAGATTTGTTCTCTCACCAGCTGGTCACAGAGAAAGCTTGTTTTCTTGGGAAGACTTAAAAAAAATCTCCATTTGACAGCAGATCTGAAAAGGTGGTCACAAAATAAACAGTGCTGCTAACAGGAGCTGTCACCATGTTTAATGCTGATGAGTAGTAATTAATGCAGATTCTTTCAAGCAAGACTTGCAGGCTCAAATGGGGCTTAGTGATTCATGGAGGAAGAGGAAAGTGAGAGAGAGAAGCTCTGAATGTGAATTCACCCCCTGTGAAAATCTGACAGTAATGGTCTACACTCAGCAGCAGTGAAGAAGTGACCCTCTGTATTTACTCGGATTGGAGAATACTTTAAAGACAAGAATATTCACAATTACTGGAGGTGAACCAAATACATTCTTATTCTCTAATATGCCTTTGTATTTGAGGGTAATTTAGACCCTGATGGAGACTCAACTTTCTGGCTCATTCCTCATCACTCAGAAACTTCATAATAAGATCATTGTGGGGTTTTACAAGTTAACTATGAGGTGGTTTAAGAACAAGTGACTGTGAAAAAGTTGACAATGGAAAATGATTGAAAAGTACTAAGTTAATACCTTCCATTTAGCTCAAGTGCCAACAATCTGGAGAAATATATTTTAATAATAATAAGATGTAAGGTGTAAGATGTAAGACATAAGATATGAATTATGACAGATATAGATATTTTATTTATGAGAACTTTTTATCTTCTATCTTACATAATCTGCAAAGTATGTGATTCTCTTAAATTTTAGATGGAGGTACACTGTGTAACGCTGTAGCTCATTGTGCTCAGACAATCAGTCATGCTGTAGAAATGTTTATACACTTTGTAAATGTAATACAAAAGACATCAATTGTCTTTATTATGGTTATAACATTGATCCTTTCAACATATGGATACTGTAATTTATAACAATATAGAAACCAAAAGAGAAGTAGTAGAAACCAAAAGAGAAGCATATTTTACATCACTGATGGGTTTTACCATCTTGATACACAAATCTGTGTATAACATAAATTGTTCAAACACAGTCCCGCTGATGTCAGCGGAGATAAAAGCCGAGCTCTTCCTGGATTCTTAGGTCTTGTAATGCCACAGCTATTCTAAGTATAACTTGTTACCCATTCTCATAGTACTTAAAATCGTTGTAGATGCATTGCTTCACTACCCAGTTCAGCTAGACAAAAAGTGCTCAGGGATTTTCTGCTTGTTAGATTCTCTGAAGAGTTATCAATCAGGAAAATAAAAAGTATGTCTCATGAAGAATTTCTGAACGGGCTGCAGAGTTATTTTACATGATTCACCCTTCACTTTGCTCGGACACACATCTTCCATTACAAAATGGTTCTACGCTGAACTGTAATATATTACAGTAAATAACCATGTCTGTACTATCTGTAGGCTGTGTGTGTTTCGACAGTGACGAATGATGTCTTGGATTAAGTTTTCTGGCAAAGTGACCTACTGGTGAAATATGCTTTAGGAAACACAGATAATCCCAGATCTTTATTCTGTGTATTGAAGACGGAATATATATTTCCCAATTTAAAGACAAGCTTTTAAATTTACTGCCAATTAAAAAAAAAAAAAAAAAAAGTTGAATAGTGACAAATAAAGACAAAACAACATCGTCCTCCTAACTTCTTCCGAGGCTCAACTTCAATCCTTCACTCCCAGCTCTTCTACCACTCCACACCCTAAGTGCCCCATGGGAGTGGGAAATGAGGGTTCTGGTCAGTCCATCACAGTTTCTCTCTGCTGGTCCTTCCTCCACACAGCTTCCCCTGCTCTAGTGTGGGTTCTCTCCACAGGGCACAGTTCCTTCAGGATAAACCTGCTCTGCAATAGGGGTCCTCCACATGCTGCACTGTGGGTATCTTCTCTGGTGTGGTCCTCTCCATGAGCCACAGAGGAATCCCCGCTTTGGCACCTGGTGCACCTCCTCCCCCTCCTTCTTCTCTCACCATGGTGTTGCAGGGCAATTTCTCTCACTTTTCCCTCAGTCCTCTCTCACACAGCTGCTGCACAGCATTTTGTCTTTTCCTAAATTTATTTTACCAAATTACCACCAGCATCACTCAGATGTGGCTGCAGTGGGGCTTTTGCAGGGCTGGTTGGAACCTGCTGTGTCTGGCACGGGGCAGCCCCTGATCTCCTCTCACAGAGGCTGCCCTGCAGCCTCCTGCTACCAAAACCTTGCCAAATGCATCCAATACAGTTACCAACATTCACTGAATGGTTTTATTTGTCTCAGATAATATTCAAAACAGCAATATGGTAGAGTTTCATTAACATCTGAAACACTTGTTCTATATGGTGCGGATTAGATGCTCCATTGATATTCCTGAAGTGGTCAGACAGTTGGACTAGACTATCTCTGAAGGCCTCTTTCAACTGAACTATTCTATTCTCTTCTATTCTATTCTATTCTATTCTATTCTATTCTATTTTATCCTGTAATTCTGTTTAAGGTTCTGTCCCAAATAGCACAATGTATATATGAACTAAGATGAAAATGTTCAATATGTTTAATGAAGACTTTACTTTTCACCCAAAACAGTATAATCATCTCAAGACACCAAGAACATTACAGAATGTAAAAATTTTTGAATATAAAAATTAAAGCGCCATGGAGCATAGAAATAATGGTTAATTGCTTACTTGTGAGTTTCTGAGTGATAAAAACAGCAATAACACCAACACCACCAACAAAAAACTAACTCAGTAGTCAGAGAGATGTATTAGCATAACCTACATATGCTTAGCATAATAACAAAAACACCAACCATATAATGCTTTGAATCAGACCTAGAAACATGAGACTGCATTGTTAAATTGAGGACTCACTTTTTTTTTAGTGTTTTGGTTTTGATCCTTCACACTAGGCAATTTCAGCTGCACTGTCAGAGACAAGGACAGTGAGAAGTTGTTATCTGCCATGGGAATGGGTGATGTTGCATATCAGAAACTTTGGTTGTTCTGGCAGCTCGGAAAACTTCACATATTTCTTTTAGCTTGAACTTGGTATGGAACATGCCATCTGGAAGGCTATTCCCCAGAATATTCCCATTACATTACCAATTATTTCTACGCAACCATGAGGACTAGAAACTTAACATCTTTAGTGTGTGTAGTGAAAACTCACTTAGTGACAGATCTAAAACCTAAATGAGTTATCATCAGACTTGTGGTAAAATCTCTGACTTGGCAAAACATCAGCACTTCTGAAACGAGTCAGTTCAGCCTGCCTGCTAGGGAGAGAATATGTGTTTGCTACAGTGAAATTCAAAAAAAAGTAAGAGGAGATAGCTAATCAAAATGGTGAATTAATTTATTTGTATGATCTGTTTGGCAAAGTGATAACTCATTCCTTTAAATAAACAGCAAGCAGAAAGCACCCTCCCCAAAACCACAAAATAACCAAAGGATTCATAGATCACTCTTGATCTGTCTTGATAATAGGCTTTTTCCATGAAACACATTTCTCCCAGTGCGCAAAGTGCAGCTCCCTATTCTTAGCTTAATGCATTTAATAAAACTTAGTGAAACATTTGTAAACTTAATGAAGCACTCTGGAAATGAGAATAAATGAGAATAAAACAAGACCATCATAGTGGTACCACTGAAATATCTGAAATAATGCTAAGGTTATAATGTGCCTTTTGGGGTTAATCAGTAAGTTTTCAAGGAGTAGAACTGAGTATCACAGAAAATCCTGTTACAGTAAATAAAAATATCACAGACACATAAATAGTGCCAAAATGATTCAGAGTAGTGCTCTAATTCATTTTCTTACCACTGACAGCGTCCAGTGTCAGATGCCTCTGAGGATGGTGCAAAAAATGAATAGTAGAGAGATAAAGGATAGTCTGTTGGTATAAAATTGATGTTCGATCCTTTTACAGTTAGCTTGTCCTTTCCTCTTTTTTTTTTTTTTTTTAAATATATATATATAAGCATCTCTGGAAGCTTCAGTCTGACATAAGTCCCAATTGTGTATTCTTAGAGACTTTCTGGACAAGAAGGAAGTGTGACACTGCAATAAGGTATTGCAATTGCTGGTATGAGGTCACAAACATTGTACTGAATTTGTAAGACATGAGGACTGAGCATTATTAGGTTTTCTCTGTCTGAACTCTTCTTGACTTGCCTGTAGCAGACTTTTTTTAGTCAGTTTAGCTGTAGCAATATTTTTTTTTTTTTTTTCAATAAACTAGGTGGCTGTGGTTAATTTGTTTTGCTTTTTCTTATCTTTCGAAGTTTATATATATGTATGTACATAAAGAGTAATCAGAATTAGTTATTTTGCAAAGCAGAACATGGCTTGAACACGGTTATGTAGCATGGAGGAGTACAGACTCAGTATGATAGCAGAAGCCTTGAGAAGTGGGGACACCAGCTGAAGAGGAGCACAGCACAGGATAATAATAGATAGGGCACAGGTTTGGCAGTGGACAACTCACCTGTGGTCAACTAAAAATAATTGAAGACCTGGAGTTACACAAAATTGGTTTACAAGTAGCAAAGAAAAAACACAGATACCTAACCTATTTAAAATGTACCATATGTAATGAATTCAGATATAATACCAACTTTCACACCAGCAAAGACAGAACTAGGTGCATAAGCTTATAAGCTTATTAGAAAATGCGTGAAAATAATCCCAAGCAGGTCCCTAGGGGGGAAAAGAAATAGTATCCTATTCCTCCCAGCAAAGGACGTGGGATGCTGATAACTTGCTGTACCTTCCTCCACATACATTTGCCTTAAGCCATTGTATTATTAATGTTATCAAGACTTTTCTTCTGTCATAGCATTCAATTCATAACTTTTTTTCCTGTAATAATTTGATCTCAACTAACATTAATTCTTAGATTATTCTGTTAAGTTTTTAAATATGCTAACAATGAATTCTTAGATTTACATATAATGTGTTTTAATGTTCACAGAAGCAATTAATAATTGTTATAAGATGTTCTTTTTCTTGTCCTTTGCTATGGAGATGTCTGAGAAATTAAGTATTTCTTTGTCAGGAGAAGTCATATTTTTAAACAAGTTTTTTTGTTGTTGTTTGTTTTGTTTTGTTTTTGATACAAAGAGGAAGAAGATAAATTTCTGTCTTTGTATGCTTGTTTCTGTATGTTTATATGCATTAGATATATGCATGAATCCTGTGTGCTGATTCTTCAGAAGACAGGTTCAAATTGATTTGGTTTAAGGCCTCAATTCTCGTCCTTTTGGCATCACTGCTAGCACCCTATCGATTCGCTGCTAAGCCTCCCATATGGAGCATAATCTACTGACCTCTTCCTGCAGCCCCTTCACGTGACAGCTCAGTGATTCAAGGCACTCCTCCCACAGATATTGTCCCCCCATCTCATCTCCTGGGGAAGCACCAGGCACTCACTACAGCCCATAACCTGAATAACTGACCAATTCTCAGCAGCTCTGTTTTGGTCAATGTCTCTGCCATACCAAGAACAGCTCAGAGGGCTGCTACAGGAGCAGCATCCTATGTTGTGTCATCACCACCAGAAATAATCACCAATTTTCCTACCAGAACAACAGCATGAACAGAGAGCAGCAATGCATGCAGCATGGGCAACA
>VXAL01004010.1:173521-291566 GCA_013399475.1 Chauna torquata | reverse complement strand
CTAACTTCCTCTCTGCAAATCTTGGCAGCCTCCTTATATTCACCCCAAGTAGTCTGTCCTTTCTTCCAGCGGACATAGACTCTCTTTTTCTCCTGGAGTCTCAACAAAAGTTCCCGGTTCATCTACGTCAGTCTTCTTCCCCTCCAGCTCGCCTTACGGGACACAGGAATGGCCTGCTCCTGTGCCTTCAAGATTTCCTTCTTGAGGAGCATCCAGGCTTCCTGGACCCCTTCCTGTTCCTAGACTCAGGAACAAGATCTACTTACAGCAGAGAACTAGCAAAAGTCACGGCAGTCAGCTGCAAGTCCTACCTGCTGCGTGGACAACAGCTTGCTTTTGAAGCAAGCAAAGAGTAGGTTCAATGTAAATTAGCATCGGTTTTTGTTCATCTTAACAAAGCACATCCTATAAGCTGTATCAGAAAGCCAGCTGCTTTAGTTCAGCCACCGAGGCAGCTGCATAGACAAAGGTGCTTGTTGAAGAGGGGGAGGTTCCTTGAAGCATCAGCAGGGAATCAGAGAAGAGTTGACTCTAAAACTGAAGGCAATAAAAAGCTTAATAATAAAAAGGCAAGAGTGGAAACATCCAAGGTTGGAAGTTAGTACAGATTGCTTGTGAGCAAAAACGAGGAAGTCACCAAGAAATAGGGAAAAGAAACAAAGAAGGCCAGGTGCCAAAGTTTTGAGAGAAAAAAGCAGGAACAGCAAACTGTTTGGAAGTTCAGAAAGGTAGTGGGGAAAAAAAACAAAGGCTATACTCATCAGCATTTCTTTCTCTATTTTTTTTTCCCCGCTTAGAAGCCAGCTTCTCTTCTGTTTCTGCAGAAGCTTCTCCTCCTCCTTAGTCAGAAGGCATTTCTTATCCTCACCTTTTCACAGGCTTTGTATTGGTGCTTTGTAGAAAGGAAAAAAAAAAAAAAAGACCCAATGGGAGGAAACGCCAGATCTTGTTCAGAGATCAACACAGGCAGCAGTTCTGACCATCCTTCTTCCCCACCACCCAAAGATCCTCCCCTCCTACCGAAGAAGGCCACCTGAAACCACACTTTTATATTTGACACTTATAAAGCACTTGGCAGCACCTCATTTCCTGAGCAATCAAACTGTTGTATACATTAAGCATTACCACAGAATAAATTAATTTCAAGAAATGTGTACTTCTCTGATTCTGGAAACCCCTTTCTATATAGAAAGATAGATGGACACAAGAGGGGGAAACTGGGATGCAAAACAGGCTTCAAATACCTGAAGTGCTTGAAGCTCGGTTTAGATAGAACTGACGCTTTAACGGAAATCTGAAAAGTTCCACTTCCCAAACTGGTGAAGACCAGAACCTTAGAAGAAATACTTGTAAACTACTGAACAAATGGAAAAAAAAAAAACAAAAAAACCTTCAGGTATTGCATGCACGTGATACACATTTACCGCTTGCAGCTCATAGCTTGAAAGGGTGCTTTATTTTGTTTCAGTACAGATTCAGTCCAGTTCACAGAGAACACATTAGTTAATACATATCTTCACTTTGTAGGAGAAATGGGCATGAACACGAGCGCTCAGTCGCCAGTCTTTTACAGCCAATTTACGCAACTTTCACCTTGAAAGCATCATGCATGGCACAGAGTTTTCACTAACACCTCATACAGGAGCATTGTAAAGTCATCTCTAGAAACACATGAGAGGAGGGTGTAAATCTCAAGGATTGTAAAAGTAAACGTATACGTATGCGCCACTCGGGGATTTATCCTTCAAAATCCTGTTCTTGAGATTAACTTGGAAGTTTGCTTTAAAAGAATGAGTCCCTGAACAATATCTATTCTCCTTTGAGGTTCAGGTTCTCCAGGCTACAGATAGCAATCTTCACTTTAAGCAGCCAGTGAGAGCTGGACCCGGAGCAGCCAAAACTGTCTTAAAACCAGACCTGTGAGCTGCAGGGGCAGCTAAGAGGAAGAAGGGAACCTGAACCTCAGCAGAACGAAGCAGTCTCCTGCGTTCAGCCATTTTATTAGAACCTGAAACAGCAACAAGGGCAAGGATGTTTGCTAAATCAGTCCCTGTTAACGCACCAACCTTACCCTCGTTGTTAGACTTAAGGCCTGGTAGCACTCGTGAGGCTTTGGGTTTTTTAAAGCACATTGGACTTAAGACTCCAAAAGCTCTTCCATCTCCCCTGCACACCCAGGTTTCTATCAGGCGGTCTAGCAAAAGACACTGTTGCTCTTCACAAACCACTCATTACTTACATCAAACCTATCAGAGGGTCCTTTGATACAGCCGGTACCAGCTCTCCCTATCACACAGGTTCTACCTTGAAGGAAAACAAAGGTGATAAATATCACAGGGAAGTTATCTTCTATGTAGGGGTGGAAACCTCCCTCTAGAGGTGGTTAAAGAAGGGTGATGTTTTTAAACATACTGGCTCGAGGGGAGACAAAACCCCTGCATCTTCCACAACCTAACACGAAACCCAGCAGGAACATAACAACACAGGGAACGAAGGTGAGAGGACAGAAGGGTCTAAGAAAAGATACCGCCAGTCTGAAGCACGTTTCAAGTAGTTTTAAAAATTTTGTGCACTCAAATTACACCTGAATACTTTACTATTTTTCTGACCTTTCCAACTAATTTTTCTCCTCTCAAAGAGCTACAGAAAATGAGAAAACATCACAAGAGACAATGAAAGCAGTGAGTTAGCATATACAGCTTACAGCATACCTTCTGTACTTGGTAGTCAAATGTAAGAGCAACACAGCAACTTTCATTTTTCCTCCACTTAAAACAATCGTGGTTTGAAAAAGTTTAAAATAAACGTCCAAGCTGAAAGTTCATGCCCAAGCTCCTCAAAGTTTTAAACACAGCATCTTACACTGAGAAAACACTGTTTATCTTTTTATTTGTAAACCAGAGTTTGAAATACCTTACAATATACTTTTAATTTCATTTTTCTAAAGAAACAGCGTTTAAGAACTGAAAGAACAGTGTGGCATTAAATGTTAAGGACCATATTTTAAAAACTTTTATTAAAAAAAAAGTTATTTAGGTATGATTTGTAGTTGTATTTTAAAGTCAACTACTTAAGCATCTAAACGATTTGAAATGAAGTGCAAAATTGGGAAGTCCAGTCACAGATGAAGCTGTAGGGTTGTGCCCAAGATAGGTCTACCCCTGGCGCGCACGGCTGCACACTCACACACTAACTCAATCTGTCTCGGTCACGAGCCCTGCGGATCTGAGCGACACCGCTGATTAGGTCAGTTTGATCTACTTAATATAAACTCGCCCTTTCTAATAAGAAGGATATTAACTAAAGCTTTCAGTTAAGCAATAAAACCTTTCTAATTAGCAACAAAAAATAAAAATGACATGCTTGCTCTGTTTCAGGCACTTTCAAGATCATAGTTTATTTACTGTAGGTAAAAAGCTAGTATACAGATTAAGGGATCCCTTAAATTTCAACTCTACAGTTATACACCATCTAGTATTCTTGCTCTGAATATTAACCAATAAAGTTTCTAAACACCTGTAAGCCCCACTATAAATCTGCGTTATGAGGAAAAAAATATATATAAATCAATGCTTAATGTGTTCAATGCATAATATTTACACTGAGAAACCAATGGGAGATATAACAAGCAGTGGTAAAGAGGCAATAAATTTTAAAAAGCCGAAGTTTTATATTTTTTTTGTTTACAATAGTGTGCTAATCAGCATAATTGTATATAAAAATTAAAATATAGTAGAGTGTCCCATTACAGAAATCTTAATCATCTGAACTGCAGTCATTACTTGCTAACCATTTACATGCAACACCTGCTAGGACTGACTTTGTTTTTAAAGTGTAAGATAGATTATGACACTTAAGAGACAAACATTAACTTGTGTAAAAACAAAATTAAAAACTGCACTCAGGAATTGCACTGGTCACAAGCCTCTTCCATACAGGAGGGGGGAAAAGAAAAAAGAAAAAAAAAGAACTAACAATGACAGAAAGTGGTCTCTTTCCGTACGCTAATTATCAAAGGCAATGCATAGACTGAGAATACCTGGATGGCAAACTCTGTAGACGCTGGAAAGCAGCTTTCACATACGTGCTCTTTGTAAGAGGCCTTTCTTTCCACCAAATGGCAATGACTGACAGCAAGTAAGGGGCACCAGGTGTACAACTAAGCAGATCTCACAAAATACTAAGATGGGGCAGTTGTTAATATACAACTTGAACTATATATACAATCTAATGGAATGTATCCCATCCCAAAACTGGTTTATGAAACAATTGGACCTTTCTACACTAGCCTTGTGACTCAGCTATCATTCTAATGAAAGTATAAGTACACAAGAGACTTACATGAAAAGTAAAATTATGGGGCACTTTATAGGAACTATTGACGAAGCCACTAAATGGAATTTCTGCTTTTAAAGTAATTTTGTAAGATATAATTGAAACAATAGCTGTTTATAAAATGCCCTGACAGACACTTCAATGTGGAGCTTTGGTGATTTAAAAAGGCCCTTTTTGATTTGTTATGAATCGTACTGCAGAAGTATTGATGCATGCACACATCTGTGTCAGCTGAGACTAGTGATCCAACTGCATGCACATTTCCTCGAGGTGCTTTCCATGTTAAACCACTTCGATAACAGTAAGATGAAAAATAGAGTAACCAAAGTATTTGAGGTAACTCAAATTTAATAGGAAACGGGGAATGCCAATATGGCAGTAAAACCTTTTTCTGTTTTTGTTTTAAACAGGAAGGTCTCTTGTACCAGCAGAATCCTGTATACAGATGCACAGAGAAGGAGGGAATACACCACTTATAATTCCCATTAAACAAGAGCCGATTCATGTGAGAAGGTACAAATTACAGAAAACATGAATAGTCAATAGAAGAGAAACAACTGGTTTACATGAAAGAAAAGAGAACACTTCAGTCTGATTGCAGTTATTTTGTGAAAGCTGCTACAACAGCCCACAGAACATCATTCGTGTTGGCTTTCATACATTCAACCTCAGGGTCTAAATCCAGAAGCTGCCGCACTCTCTTTGTGGCTAAATCATACTGCTCATCCAAAAGGGGGGCAAAAGCGTTCTCCAGAACATCTGAAGCATGGGCTAAATAAACGAGTGCCAGCAAGCGCTTGTCCATGCGGTGGGGATCATTCACCCATTTGTCAAGAACTGCTTCTTGAACCTTCTTGATGAGCCGCTGTTTGATATTGTTGTTGGTGAGAGGGTGCGTAGTCATGTCAAAAAGAAGGAAGTTCTGTTTCTCTGTTGTCAGTACACCTTTTTCCACTAGATTTTTAGCTAACCGTTCACGTACATTTCGTAACTGGTAGTGCAACTTTAATGGGTTCCATGTTTCACCTAAAAAAGCAAACAAAAAAGCCAACAGTCAGGCAAAATCTAAGCTGAAGTTGTACTATTACAGTGACTCCCCCCCCAGTGCAGAATGAGCTGTCAAATTCATATAGCTGACTATTACAATAAGATAGTGTGCTCATGTCAGCATTTCTCTGATCTCTGACCTATCTAGATACACGCATAGAGACAGAGACCATGGTAGCCTCTTTGAGGGGTTTCAGTGTACATTTAAAGTTGCGATGAAACACTAGCTAAGCCATGTCTTGATCAAGGACATAACAAATAAACACTCTTGTACTGAAGAAAAAATAGTCATGAAAAGGGTGTTGTTTTTTTTTTTTTTTAATAGTAACAATAAAAATAAAAAATAATTTTAAAAAGCACCTCTTCTAACCGTGTCTGCTTCCAGCCTTTGTCAGTTCAGGGACTGGAAGAACTGTCATTGCCATTCCTTCTNTATTACAGTGACTCCCCCCCCAGTGCAGAATGAGCTGTCAAATTCATATAGCTGACTATTACAATAAGATAGTGTGCTCATGTCAGCATTTCTCTGATCTCTGACCTATCTAGATACACGCATAGAGACAGAGACCATGGTAGCCTCTTTGAGGGGTTTCAGTGTACATTTAAAGTTGCGATGAAACACTAGCTAAGCCATGTCTTGATCAAGGACATAACAAATAAACACTCTTGTACTGAAGAAAAAATAGTCATGAAAAGGGTGTTGTTTTTTTTTTTTTTAATAGTAACAATAAAAATAAAAAATAATTTTAAAAAGCACCTCTTCTAACCGTGTCTGCTTCCAGCCTTTGTCAGTTCAGGGACTGGAAGAACTGTCATTGCCATTCTTTCTGCCACAAAGATAAGCTAATGCACATATCCTATATGCCTTCCTCATTTCTTTATTTCTTCAGGTTTATGCTCTTCTCTCCATTTCTGCTCCCCCCAAGGTGAACCAGAGACATGTACTGAGTGGGTGGATGTATGTACGCATGGGCACACATTTGTAGAGGGCTTTGATGTTTCTATGAAAATTATTTCTAATGCTTTCTGCTACAGTAGGAGAAATGGGGACTTCAGAGCATGTGCATGCACTTAAGGGAATTTAAAAAGCACAAAATACATCAACAGCTACTGATAAAGCCAAAGTTGTTAAGCGCTCCGAGAAATCCATCTTTGCATAAAAGTTTATTTCAACTAAAATTTTTAGGTCCAGCCTACCTAAGTATTTATTTTAAGCATTAAAGAGCCTAGTGCACTTTAGGAGGCAAGGGAAGAAAAAGCATTCAATATTTCTTATGTTTTTTCCATAAACAATGACAACTTCTATAGCAATGTTTCTATTTTTAAAAGTTTTTTTTTTTTTAATCTTTGGTTAACTTTCAATAATAATAAAAAACCACAGATGAATTTAAGGTTTCTCCCATTGTGATGGAAGGTGACAAACTACATCTAAGTAACAGCCACGTTAAGTAAACAAATGAGGTGACACCATTGTGAAACAAAGAACCTACCCAGGCCTGAACTATGCCAAGTCTCTGTAGGTCCCACACCTCACTGAGGTGTGATTTCCCAGCCTGACCACGAAGGAAACTATCACGCACCACCACCACCGCCCCCAAAAACTCCTTACACCATTTCACAGAGCAAAAGTTATTTCCTAGATGCTTCTAAATTTGTTAGGTGGATGTCTATGTTATAATAAAAATCAGTACTGTGGCGACACCTTGTGACCAATCTCCACCATTACACAGACGCTTGTTCCAATGCAGACAGACGTTCGTTACATCTGCAGGAAGACCTGACATTTTGATCCAAACTTCTGTATTCCCTACGCTTGCTTCCTTTAGAGGTTATCTTATAAACAACAACAGCCTGGCAAACGTAGCCTCAAACGTCTATAGAAATATTTCTGTGATGTCTTTGAACTCGTATGTGCTGGAACTTTTAAGCAGTATTCTTTGCATCTCTGATAATTATGGCTGGAGTAGCTATTTTCCAGGATCAGGCCCAAAAGTAAAACTCTAAAAGAATTTACATTAAAAAAAAAAGTCTTCAAAGGGCAGTTCTCGTAACCATGGGAAATGCAAAGAACCCTAATGCCATCGAAGAACTAGTAATTAAATACCCACGTGCAAGTAAAAAGGATTGATCCAAGTCTCAGCCACAGCACTTGTGATGATAATCTTCCCAGAGACAAAGCTTAGCAGGCTCGTGCCTCAAGGAACACCTACAATGTTATTCATTCATTAGCTGACCTTTTTTTGAATCAGTACTAACTTGATGTGCTCTGCACTGGGAGACAAGGTCAGTACAAATTATGTATTTGGGAGGAGGAAAAAAAATTGTTTTTGCAAGCTGTAAAAGTGAAGGAAAGCTGAGCAAGAACAGACTAAACTGCAGGGATGTGCAGCAGCCATGCCCCCTAGTGACAAGAAATACTTCGTTCTCCTCTTCTCATTCTGTCTGACAAACGCTCACGGAACAAGAAGGAAGGAATGCAAGGACACAGAGCATGTATGAACTGCATAAGAAAATACGAATGTGCAAGGAAGGCTGTTCCAGGTGGTACAGGACGAATGGGAAGAACATAACAAAAACAGGAAGACAGAGAAAGCTGGAGAGGCTCTGCTCATTTTTGAAACTCATACTTATCTGTTGTTACAAGTAACAAATAGATTTATATAAACATTTTCAAGTCTCATTACCCCCCACCTCCCAACTTCATGTTGTTGACAAAACAGTGATGTGTTGTCCCCCCCGCGCCGCTCCGCACTGCTTTGTACAACTGAAGCACAGCTCTGATCTACTCCAGGAAAGCTGCATTTCGTGTTTTGTAAAAACATACAAGCCTGAGTAATGAATTTTGGCTACAGAAAAAAAAAAAGCACTACATGCTAAAAGACGGCCACTGGTCTTTTCAGTTTAATTTATGAAGCCTGAGAACACAACTGTTGGAGAAGTACATGAAAAGCGCTAACTGCAATTGTAAAGATGAAATCTAATCAATGTTTTGTTGTTGTTGTTTGGTTGGGTTTGTTTTGTTTTGTGTTTTTGTTTGTTTTGTTTTGGTAACAATTTATTAGCTTTCCAGGAAGAGCTGTGCAAAGTACTCATCTTGAAGCCTTTGTTTTGAGCAACTAGAAATATGTAATATTTGAATATATTTGTTACATTTCTCTAGTTAATGGGAAAAGAGAGAATGAATTCCTCTTTACTGTTTCTTTATAATTGATGGCTGAATTTTCACCCTCAATTTTTACACCTGAACAGTGAGCTCCTTATCTTCTTTCCTTATCAAAAGCTCTGAATACTGCGTCCATATAGCTATACTCCAAACTTCCACTAGCCCTCATTTCCAGTTACAGAGAAAGGCACTTATATCTGCAGGGCACAGTCCTGATTCACTTCAGATTCAGCAGAAGACACCTCTTCCTCAGAGCTGAGATGCTCTCCGACACTTCCTTCTAGATCCTGTCTGTACCAACTTAAATCAAAAGCAACAGTTACTTATATTTGATTAAAGGCTACACTCAACAAGAGACTACTCTAGAGGACAGACTAATTAAATTTTTGCATAACTTCATCTCTAAAATCTTACAGTATACTCTCTAGTGATGCCATATAACTAGCTTTATTGGGGCGGGGGGGGAAGCAAATACATTATGTCCAAGGCTTACCACTAAGCAGTTCAATCCAATTTTGTACAGTTTCAGGAGGCTGGGTCTCTTTTATGTGTTTCAGAGCTTCATCAAGCAGAACATCCCCTGTAGGAGCATCTGACTTGCAAATCACCTAAGACAGAAAAAAACATGGTCAGTATTTTCCACTTAGTTCATATACCATAAACATCCAACAATAAAAACTAGGAAAATCTACCTGTTATGAGAACAAAGGAAACTTCTACAAAAAAAAGTGACGATTCTTTAAGAATATGCAAGTTTTTGAAAGTATATAGTTGTTACAAAAAAAACTATTCAAGATTTTAATTACAAAAAGCTATGTTAAGTCAGTTATCTATAAACTAAATTTAAAGGTTAATTAAAACTATAGTATTAATACATGCTTAATACCTAATTTTTAATTTTTTTTTTTAAAGGAAGATAATCCACTGACCTGACTTCCTCCTCAAAACAAAGTACACTACAGTGTTAAACTGCTCTCTGATGGCAGTCTATTTTACTGCTTCCAATCAATTTATTCAAAATACTGCAGTTAAACAATTAGGCCATATGAAATTGAGAAATCAATCAGAAACTGAAAAAGCAGAAAAACTGGTTTTCTTCTTCCATAGATCAATGGATAAAAATAGGTTCAAAACAACATCTGTAAGTTTTACAGCTTGAAGAACAGACGACCAGCAATGTTACATTCCATTCACTAACAGTTAACATATACGTATTAAGCAAAATACCTATGTACAATAAATGATATTGTATATTACAGGGGGTTCTGTTTGTTATTTAATAAATTCTAAAATGATTTAATTGAATTATTTCCCCAAGAGTACATAAGAGGAAAAAAAATCATTCACAGTAACATAATAAAATTTAAGAATTGAAGTAACTGCTTGTTTACCAGTACAAGCAGTTATATAAACCATGTATAACTACGATTTTTTTCTGGTTAGAAAGTAAGAGCACCAAACTAAAAACACTCGGATTTAGCTAGCCCAAGTCAGTATATTTTAATTAAAAACACACACACACCAAAAAAAAAATCTACAAACTTTATTTCTTTAGGAAAAGCAGAATTACTACAGTTTCAAAGCTGATTATGAAAATAATTATTAAATCTGGTGATTTAAATTGTTTTTATAACTTAGCACTTTATGAGCATCAGGTAGAAAGATAACAGGAAACAAAGAAAAACTCAACCACATCAAAACAATTACACATCTAAAGGAGAAGTAGCAGGTAAAAGATCTTATTTTTAGGAAAGCTTCCCAGTAGTCAGACAGGTGCCTGTCAACAGCCAGTAAAAGCTTTAAGTGTTCCACTGAAGTACTTCCCAAGTTTAGTTCTGTACTTCCAATAATCCTTACTACAAGCAATGGGGAAGCAGAACATATTTTCATGCAGTCTGTAGATAACACTGAAGAGAAACGAGCTGCGGTGGTAAGACAGCTTCATAAGGGCAAGATGATCCTTAAATGGAGATGTGTCCAATGACAATGAGATGAAATTAGAAAGAAACGCAAAGTATTATAGTCAGGGTGCGAAACAGGGGACAAATATAAGAGAGATAAATGACTACATAATTCAGAATGGCAGAAAAACATCTAGTAATTCTAGTAGTAGACTACAAAACGAAATCAACAAAAGCCAAGTCTTTTAGCAAAGTGAAAATTTCATTCTAAGCTATATTAACAGGAAAACTGTAGGAGACATCTTTGTGAACACCTAGCAGGTCACAGCTGGAATATTATGTCCATGTCAGATAGTGTATATAAAGCACTAAAAATTGCAATTTTAATAAAATCAGCAAGAATGAAACAGTCAACCATGACAGGCTAAAAAGAACTAGGTTTGTTCAGATACAAAAATAAAGCATGTAAAACAGTTTTGCAAAGTGGGTATCAATCAGGAGTTTAGGGTTTAATTTTAGTCCAGGCAATCCCTACTTGAAACTGAAAACACAGCAACGCACATTTATCTGTTCTGATTTACAAGCTCATACTGTAGCTTCACTCAAAAACGTCATGAACCATGTATAAGGATATAACACATCTTCCAGCTTTACCAAGTTTCTCTGAACTTTCAATTTTCTATTCTTTAATTACACAGGAGCATATTTCAAGTTGGGTTTTTAGTTGCTAGATTCTGCTCTATTAATAGCCACCTTTCATGTATTCCTTTAATAATTAGCTAAAAAACACCCAACATATTTATCTTTACTTCTTTTAAAAACTGACATTCCAGCAGAATTTTAGTTTCTTTGAAGTGTCCCACGTGATTAATTTCACGGTAACCTTAGTTACAGTGGATAGCTCCAGCCTCCTGCAGTTGGTAACCTACTACTACTCATGATCTCACTTTAACAGATAAGACGTTTAGTCAAGTTATTGACTTGTTTTTATTAAATACAGCAACAATCTCTCACAAACATACACACACACACACCCCATCACTGAAGAGATATATCCCAGACTTCAGAGCGTTTTTGAAAAAAGATTTCTTAGGAAGTTTAGAAAACAGCTTTCCTTGCTTATTTGGGGTTAAGATAATTTCTACTAGCACTGCAAGGAAGTTTAAGAAGTTAGTCTGAATATAATCCATTATGACAGTCTGAACCTAAACACACAGGCACTCAGAGGAAAGAGCTATAAGGAGTACAGACTCTTCCACCCAACCCAGTCAAGACTCCATGAGCTCTTGTGAAGCCACAAAGCACAGCGATTTTGTCTCCAAGTTTACCATTCTCTGCAGCCAGGCAACAAAGCTCTGTTTCTTCTCACTTCTCTGCTACACTCAATATTCACTGTACAGATTCTTCCAATTATCCTTCCCCTCCAACAAAAGTATGCTGGTTTACACTTCCACAGTACTTCTCTTCCCGTCCCTTTCTCAGGGCATGGAGACAGGCAATAACAGGAGCTCAGCCACCTCTCTCCTACGTTCACAGATCTGCTCTATCTTGGACGAGGATTTATTGACCAATCTCTCTTGGTTAATTCCCTCCAGAGAGATTAGAGCACAAGAACAGTGGGAAATGGAGTGGGTTGGACATATTGTGAATTGAATCATCACAGAAGACTAAGTATCCACAAGGGGGAATATTTTTTCCTCTTTTTAACAGATGAGCTAAGGTAGAGAAAGAAGCTAAGAACCTGATTCTTCAGAGATGATGATCCTTAAGCCCTATTACAGAAGTCTTTCTTTATCCCAATTTTTCAGTAATTTATCATGTACTAGATTTGCCTGGTATCTGACTGCTAAGAACATTTCAATTATACAGAGTATTTAATTTTCACTTTCCACAATGCAGCTATGCAATTAAGCAATGCTAAAGATGTGTACCTCATACACTGATTTTTGAGTAAACTCTTCATTATTCAGTTTTAATAATAATAATGAAAAAAAAATCACTCGTGCATGAATCACTCGGAACTGTCAATTATAAAATACTGAAGTTAATCCACAAAGGATTTGTTGAGATTTCTTTTCTTTCAAAAAACTGTAATTATTGGTTTTGCTTTCCAACACAGTAAGGCAGCATAGACTGCCATCCTCTATCTTCAATAACCACTAGTCTTACAAATTACTTTATTTACATACAAACCTCAACTTTCATTTATTTGTTTCCAGCAGTGATACCAGCAGATACAACTCCAATACAATGCAGCGTTTATATACTCTCAGGCCAAATTTACAAGGATGTTGTAGCATAAAAACCATGTCATACTGACTTTCAGAAGTTTCACGAAAGTTCATCAAGTCTGTCTGCCAGCTTCTCAGTCTCATTTGACTCTGGCCTTCAAAAGCACGTTCATGTATCTGCACTATTGCCTAAGGAACTAGTTCTACCCTCCTCTTCTTCTCAACTTATTGCTTGGGCCAGTGGTCCCACTTGTGGCCCACCCGATGACAAGATCAATTAAATGACTCAAGTAAAAATTTAACCGATCAGAGAAGCAAATTAGTTTTCAGCCAGAGTGATTACCTGACAAGGCTTCACGAACACTAGTAAAAACCAAAGAGAGACTCCAAAAACAATAAGCTTCCTTGCAAAGACAGGACTACCCTTCTCAGCTGCAGCACCAACTGGAGTAACTGAACGATAAGCTCCTCCCTTCGGACCATGGCTGGAAGATACAGGATTTTGAGTCACAGATCAGAGCTTTGAGTTTTCAGGAGCTTCTACCTTCCCAAAAAGTCCCAGGGGCTGAGCAGAAGAAGGGTTAGCTTGAGGGGCAGAGGCTATATAAAGTGATACTGCCAATGAAGCTCCACTTCACTGGAGACATCTGGCCAGCTCATTCCACTCACTAAGCACAGTATTTAACTCACAGAGAAAACTGAGGTCAAAGTGAGCAAAGCCTGCAAGTTTGTACCAAAGGGGGAGGAGGTGGACACTTGGTAGAGTTGAGACATAAATCTAGCAAACACAGAAACGAGACTGCCATTTGGTATTAAACAGTGCAAGACTTTGAATAAGATAAGAAACAACATATTAGAATGATTTCTAAACTGAGAGGTGGGGCACGGGAGAAGAAATATCACATATATCAGTAGTTAGGGATTTTACTTGCATGAAATTCCATAAGCAGAAATCAATCTTCATTTGAATTTTATATTAAGACTTTCTCATAGAATGCTCCTGCCTGCAAAAAAAAAAAAAACCCTAGATTTTCTTACAACAACGAAAAGAACAAAGCATTGAATACTAGGTAGCTTTGAGCTCTCCTTAAAGAAACAAAACAAACAAAAAAAACACATAGACCCACCCCCTCAAAATCACATGATAAAATTTTAAAAAGAGGGGGAGAGGCAGACAAGAATTTGGTTTGTATGTTGTAGTGAAGATAGGCACAGGTTGTTTTCCTTTTTTCCTAAAAAAAACACAGTTAAAACTTCAGTTAGACAGACCTGACAAGGTTTGCATAGAAAGAAAATAACTGCTAAAGAACATTCCTGAATGCCTAAGGAGCCAAAAGCTTTGTGGGGGGAAAAAAAAATGTGCAAATTAATCAGTGCTGAATATGCTTAAATGAAACCAAAAGAAGTAGGAGCTGTTTGCCTGAACAGAGGTTCAATTCTTCAGAAGAGAAGGAAGCTGGGAGAAGGTTAGGGAATTTGGAAGCTTTTCTTTAAAAAAATTCAGCAAAGCACAATATTGACAGGGAAGTACGCCATGAAAGAGAAAATTATTTGTGGTGAATAGAAATATTTGACCATGTATCCAATAAACTTATTTTACAAGTATCCACTAATGCTGACGAAGTAAACATTCTTCAAACAGTGTGACTTTGCGTATTTTGTACTAAGGAAAAACCCAGCAGCAAAAGTAATAAATTAAAGCTTCAAATCTTCAGCCTATGTCAATAAAAAAATCTTGAAAATTTGCCCATCTTAAAGGTCAGTGGGTACAACCAATTTAACACGCCAGTCACACGCTTTAACTAGATAGAGTTTTGCGTTCTCAGGGGCCCAGGGTACAAGGATGTTTCCTTCCCATGCGTTGCAAAGCATGGACTGCAACACTGCATACACCAGCATTCAACTGGTGGCTTGCAGGATACATCTGGCACGCTGTCAGTTAGCTGTCCATCTCAGCCCCAGCCCACATCTCACCAACATTGCAAAAGCCAGTTCCTTCGGCAGATTACAACCGGTGCTGCTGGTTCCCAGCAGCAACTGCTGCCACCGCACCTTGGCCACAGCCACTGCCAGCTGATTGTGTAAGGTTCCCAACAGCAGCAGGAACACCCCAAGACAATGAAGGAGCTGAGAACAAGTACAGAAGATTTTACAAGGCGCTTCAGCTCACGTTTAAACAGTTTAGGTAATAACTCTTAGTAACTTAAGTAACTACTCAGAATCTCTAACCCCATATAAAGAAAAAAAAAAGCCTTTCCTTACAATTGATTGTAATTTATAGCTACCGTATTGCCTGGAACACAACACAAAAGCAAACGTCGCCACTTTCCTCCACTTACCTTTCTTGTCAATAGACTTTTGCGCCTCATTCCACAAGCCTCTAGCTGAAGACGCCCTCGCAATGCCAATTCGATTAACATGCAACCACGTAATCCTGAGGAGATGCAATCATTCCAGAACGATGTGTAACCCTGTGAAGAACAAAAGACAGTAAGATATTTCCACCTGTACCTGAAAATAAATAGAAAGAGGCTCGCTGCGTTCTCTAAGCAGTTCTCTTACCCTCACGCACTTTTGAAGTAGCGCTGCTAGACAACCACCACTCCTGCATTGTAAACGTGAAAGAGAAACAGACTCACCCTCTATTAATTTTGACACTTAGTCTGCTCTTTGAAAAACAGGGAAACTTCAGGGAAGTGACACAAAACAAAATGGCAAGATAACCATGTAGCTCATACGTCGTCAAAATAAACTAATTACCTTTTTATGACAACAAGCATTTGGCATTACTGACATCACACAGGCTTATCTGAGTTTCCTGACAAACATTAACATGCTTTTACATCCATAAACAATATGGCACTGAATTAATAATAATCTGAAAATCAATATTAAGATATGGAGTGTATTGTAAATGAAAAGATCAAACACAAATATGGCAATCTGCACAAAATAAAGAACAGATTTTCCAGGCTCAATATAGTAAAGCAAAAGATAACAAGAAGTTTTCTAGCAAATATTTGGAACAGCTATTATTTCATCATTTAAATCTTTTGAAAACACTCGTATTTCTGAAATTTGGTGTATATTGTTCTTATATGGACTGCAAGGCCACAAACCACATTTATTCTACGAAGCACACCACATCTATCACGCTTCTTCACCTGTATTTTTGTATTGATAGCTGTCCGTATAAATGGCAGAACAGTGTGTTTGACACAAATTTACTCAATTGCTAGAAACACATTTATTGACTTTTGTACTCCATTGCTTGACTATTGTGACAAAAAAAATTATGGAAAGGATTCTGTTTAACTTATACAGTAGCCAACATTCAATATTACAAACCATGCAATAACAATATCTAAGACAAAACAAAATCATTCTGAGAAATAATTTATCTTCCGAGAAATGACTGTGGAAACGCATGGTATGATCCTGCAAGACCTTCCAAAACTCCTCTAGCAATGCATCCTCTCTGTGAAAACATCCACTTTGGAATAGAGGAAACAAAGGGGGGAAAAAAAAAGCACTCTTTCATAAAATTTACCCTAACGGTAACATAGACTAGCTTAAATCACGAGCAACACAGCTTTATCCTATTTGCAAATGAAAGCTGCCAATGAACCAGATGGACTCACCTGAAGTCCACTAGGCACACAAACCCCAGTCACCAACTAATGCATGCCATTAGAGACAGATCTCTAGGAACACAAAAATACTTGTTTCCATTTAGCACTTAGCTGTTTTCAAGAGCTGTATTACTTAAACGACCGATACTTCTAAAAATTCTACAAAAACTCTGAATTACTAGAAAGTCATTACTGAAATGTCACAAGTGTCTCTTTAAAAGGCCAAAACCATAAGGTTGGAAAGGCATTTGAAAATCAATCAGCCTTTTTACTCAAAACTGATACTTTGTGAGTAAGCTACTCTCAGAAGTCAGCTGTTCTGTAAACTGTTTTTAAAAAAAATAAGGTGCAGTATTTGTTTGATGAAAAAAATGACTCCTACATTCTACTTCCAATCAATCAGCCTCTTTACTTAAAAAATAATTTTTGAAATCAGATGACATGCAAACTAAAAATCTACTGGACAAACAGCTGTGGCATGATAAATATATACCTTCTATTCACAAAAAGTGTTCTATTATTATGCAAACAGTTTAAGTTCTACAAATTTTCCCCTTGTTTAGTAATGAAAACTGAATTTAAAGTATTTGTCAAGGAGGTGACACTAACTACACTATTCCCGGCAGCAATTACCAGGTGTAAAATCCTTGGCTCCAGCGGTTATTCAACATATATGGCCACAGTCTGTGAGCTGCAGAGAAATAAATGATCCTAGGATAATTCAGGTTGGAAGGGACCTCAGGAGACCTCTAGTCCAACCTCCTGCTCAAAGCAGGTTCAGCTATGAAGTCAGACCAAGTTACTCAGGGCTTTATCAGGCGGGTCTTGAAAACCTGCAAGGATGGAGACTGCACAACCACCTGATAGTTTTTAATCAAGTGATCTTGAAAGGCAGTTCAAAAAGGCTATGGCCTTCACAAACAGAACTGCTTGCCCTAGCGGGTTTGATGACATTAAAGTCATGAGAACGTATACTGCCTCACCTTCTGTTTTTCAGGCTCAGAATTTGCAGGAGATCCACAAGAGAAGGAACATCTGATTTCAATATACAGAGATTATACCATTATTAACACAGTGAGGAAGGAGGTATATTTTGTAACAGCCAGTGTCATCCAGAACATTTTTCAATCCATTAAACCGGTTTTTCCAGATAGTTCAAACAGATGGACTGATAATGTTTAACACTGCAAACCTCAGACAATTGAAGGAACCTTCAGAGGTCAGATCAGCACACAACAGTAACTAAATTATCCTTTAAATTAACTCAAACTTCCTGGTGTAGCTGAAACAGAACAGAAGCAGACATTTATCTGCAAATAACACTGCCAACAGCTCCTTGACACCTACCTCAAATGACATAAAGCATAACCAGAAAAAAGTACAGGATAGAGAAACAATAACGCTCAGCATTACAGAACTACTGCCTATTAAAGAGGCGACAGATGGACAGTGAAGAAAAGAGGAATGAAAACGGTGGAGAGACTAACAATATAGAGAGAGGAAGAACAGCAGTACAGAAAAATGCACAGTTTGCACAGGAAGCAATTATATTTTTTTCTTTTCCCAGGCAAAATCTAGAGGGTGGCAATTGAAACTGACAGGTTAGAAAAGTCAACGGCCAACTTCTCTATGTAAGAATTCAATTGTTTTTATAGGAAAGCAAAAGTTTTTGAAGGAAAAAAAAAAACCTTAAAATAAATGGATTCTGTAAGCCACACACGATCTGGGAAATCCCCACACAAGTGAAGGTCAGAGCGTGTACTGGAAGAGGGCTCTTATCAGTCCCTGAACACTGCCTGGCCACTGCTGGTTACTGGTTATCGAAGACGATAGGGATTCGGTTTGACCTTTTAACACTGTTTTCATATTATGTTCCAAATACCTAGCAGTCTCAAAACACATTAAAGACCAAAGATCACTATTTACAGCAAGTCATTCCACTATTTAATGCCCTTAAACAGCACTAATATTCCCACCACTACAACACCACGTATTTTTGCTTTCTGTCTTCCCACAAGTCTTTTCTAAACGTCCTAACTCAATGAAATGCTTATTTCATTAATGTTACTAAGCAATGGGGGGGTGGGTGAGGGAGTCTTACAAGGTAGGGAATTACTTTTATCTGACAGCAATCACATTAGAATAGCACTTTAAGCTATGAATAGCTCGCAAGACAATTTTAAATCTACGTTGATTCAACGATCATAAGAACATTTACAACTGTCATGTTTATTTACAGAAACAGCACAAAAGTGGTTTTCTTCTGAGCTGACCTAGAAATTCTAAGATAAAAAATAGTTTTGCTAGACAAGCATAAAGGGGAATGAAAATAAAGTTTATAATGGAAACTTGATACTGTATTAACTTCGGAAGCTCAGACTTTCCACTCAAGTACGGCAAAGCACATAACTATGACTAACATCCTCTTTCTGCTTAAAGAATAGGTTATCCCAAATCCGTGTTCATTAGACCATTTCGCTCCCATTACCGCTTGCAGCATTTATTCCCTTTCTCCTCTTCCCATGCCCCTTACCCAATTCCCAGCTGACACAAGTCTTCCTGTTCAGTTGGCCATTAATCACCTGAAACTCCCACTTCCTAAATACCACCCATCTCCGGACCATAGCCCTGTGCCTGGGTATTACCCAACCTACCACCTTATCCACCACTTCCCACTCCAACTTTGCATCTTCAGCTGCGTGTCCCCACCAGCTGCTTGTGACACCCTCTCCTCCTACAGCTGCCTGCTTCCCCCCCCCACATGCTCCTGTGACATAAAATACGTTAAATTTTCACTTCTGGGTTTATGAAGGGCTGAACTGCTGTGACCCTCATGGATTTCCTTAGATCTGTTGAGGCAGATGAGGTAGCAGACAAAGTATTTACGTATGGTAAGCAGCCACCTTATTCTTGTCTCTGCTCCAAGAAGGGGGGAAAGCCACACGATTGTATTAAAACACAATCAAGCAAGTAAGCCTCACCGATACACTGGGTCTGGCTTTGCTGAGCACAGCTCAAGCTCTTGCAGCTCCTTGCTACTCGCTGCAGGAAGCCACAGGCTCAGATCTGTACACAGCACCATGTAAACGTATACTAGGAGCCAGTCTCCTACAGATGCTCGCACGCGGAGCGCGACAGGGGACATGGCTCATGCACACACCCCACAGGGAAGGAAGGGACAGGGAAGGGACCCTGACTGGAAGGGTCCTACCACTGTCCCTTAAAACCTTCACTTGCGCTATTCCATAACGACGTCCTCACCCAGCTTGCCTCCAAGATCCCTGAATCTCAACCTTCTCAAAACTATACTTAAAATAGAATTGGGTCCTAAGACTTGCAAAAAAGTGTTTATAAGGATTGCTAGAAATTGTGAGAAATCCTGCATTAACAAAAAATTAGTGTCTTACAGGAGCCAAAACATTATCACTGTGGTTACAAAAAACCTAGTGGCATCATCTGTTTATGCTATAACAAAGCCACAGCAAGAAAGGCAAACTGTAGAAAGAGAAAACACATACACATAGCACTGACAACACCAAGATTCTGTGTACGGAGTCTATTCAGATATTTTGTGGAATCACTCCGTACTATTACAGAATAAGAGCATTGCAGAAGTACCAGAGTAAACTCCTGTGGAACACATTTATTTCTAATTTTCCACAGCACTCAAAATTTAAATTTCTGGATATTTAAAACCCGTAAGTTACTCAAATGTCATAACTTGAAGATATTAAAAAAAAATTTCAAACAACAGATAAGACATTTTCTCCATCTCAAATCCTAAAAGCTGCTGCAGTAATGACCACTACAATTGACTAAGTATGTAAACATTCAGAATGAGAAGACATTAACATGACCAGAACACCTGAAGATATTTGATAAAGATCAATGCCAAGTGTTAGAGATTTCTACACAATCAATGCTGCTAAAAACACTTGCACAAAACTTCAAAAATGTTTCACTTCAGTATTAAACAGCCAACCTTCATTCCGTTACCTCCTTCATTGCTTTATTCAGCTTCCAGGCAACTGTCAAGCTCACTATTAAAAAAAACAAGTTCAATATTTTCTCTATCCCAAGTGCAAATTAAAACCACCCAGCAGTAGCAATACAAAAAAATACAATTAAATTGCAGATTCCATTTCACATTTATAGCCATTGTCTCAAAATACTGACTGAGAAAGTCTCTCTAACACATTGCAGACTGAAGGTTTAAAAAAAAAAACAACTTCCTTTTAAAATGAGGACAGAAGCCTTGTACGGGACCACATAATGTTTTACTTCAGAATACTTTTGTCTGTTTTACTCATAAGTGACTAAAAATCTCTTCCCGCTACAGAAAAATGCGTTCTCTCTCTCCAATTCTTCAATTAACTCATCATAGGAGACCAGCAGTTCTACTATACCTGGCATAGATCAGAAAAGGGTGGGGAAGTCTGAAAAAATCTGTGAAAATATCTGAGAGTCGAAAGAAAGGAAAAGAAGAAGAAAAGCACTTCCAGAGTTCCAACCCTGAGGCTTCAAGATACACACATGGTAATAAAAATCAGGTTTAACTTGCTTGGTTAAGGCTACCTGTCTACGGAACCTTCTACAGCACACTGCACACTGCGGCTGCCAACGCATTCCCTGATCTCACCCAGCGAGTCTCAAGCTATTACGGATTACTTTACAGACCACAGAGCCATAGCAAATGAGTATCAGCTTTTTAAGTCTTTTCATTAAAAAAAATCATAAAGCTACGTAATAGTCCATGAAGGTTACTGAGAGTTATGACGGCCTGCACACCAAAACAATATTTGTTTTACAAACAACAGGCCCCTGAAGCCAATCCTCAGATGCACAGACTCATATTCAGTATCCGAGTCCGAGTTGAGACTTTGACCTAACACTGACCTCTATTTACATTTATGAAAAACCACAACAGCAGAGCTTCTCTGGGATAATGCATGTAATGCTACCCAGTCTAAACGTTTCTTTCTAAAAGCCTTTTCATCTTACATTTGGACTTCGGAGTACTCCTTAAACCCTCACCTAACATCCTCTACTTGAAAGTAAAACAAAAGATCTACTGTAACCAAACTGAACAAACCAAGCAATTAAAGGGGAACATTCTGAACAAGAAACATCACTGAAACTACCCCAAATCCTAAACTCCTGTTCTCAGGAAGTTCCAAATTCTTCTTTCATGAAAGACACAAAGACTAAAAAATGTAGTAAGGAATGCGATTTCTGAAGCTTCATGTGGACACGCCAGAAATCACATGTTGCCGTAACCCTTCTCAGCTCTGGTAGCCCCACCAGGAGAAGAGCCGGACGACTTGGAAAGTAACAGAAAGCCAAGATAAACAACTATTACAGTTCCTGAGGGGCTTGAAAGTCCTAGCTCCAAGGCAATACACCTGATAGTCTACCATGAAGACACGAAACCCTTAACTTCAGGGTTTCTCAGCTAGGAGGCACAATCTAGGTCAAAGAAAGCTTTCACTTCAGTGAACAGTAAATCCTGAATTTACAGGTAGCCCATTTCCCATTAGAAGAACATTTCAGAGGAAGAGTTTCAACCAGCCCTACTTGGACGCTGAAAGATAGAAATACTAGACTTCTTGAACTCTGCTGGAGTTTGCTATTACTTTTATTACTTCTACACAGATGGCATTCAAATACCATGTCAATGGCAGCAATATAAAAGCTCAGAGACAAAACTATTGTAATGCTTATGTATAAACAAGTATCTAGCTTTCCCAAACAGTGGTTTCTTCATTGCCTTCTATTCTCTCTGATATGTGGCAGACTTTTTATAGTATGTTCTCAGAAATCACAGATGACAAACACACTGTAAAACATTTTGTGCTTGCTGGCATCACGGGACGTTATCGAGGTCGATTATCTCCAGGTCTCACCCATCAACTTCAGCAAATTTACATGCCAGCATAATAAAAATACAATGTTGGAGACCTCATGGTCTGCTCATGAACCATGGTTTTGGAGGCATAAAAATACAAGGTGATTCAGTTCTGCTTTGAAGGTGATGACGCGGAAAAACAGTTGTCAACAGTTGTATAAGCCTGAGATAGACCAGACACAGCAAACGTGGAAGCTGGAAGAACTCCGAAAGTCAGTTTGGGTCATTTGTAGTCTGCTGGTATAAATTACATGTTGCATTGGACAACTATCAGAGTCTTACTTCTAGCATTTACACAGCATGATGCATCATGAAGCAAGAATACCTGAACGCTCACTTTGTGTAGCTATCTCAATACTGAGATAAAGACTCCCATTTTGTATGTACATAAATTCAAGTATCTTTTCTTAGAGGTACTTAACATGGCAGTGAGAAACACTAGGAAGGAAAAAAAAAACAGGAAGAGAGACCAAGGACAAAATGACATCCTCGTGTTTAGCTACTTCGCCAGCATATGCATCTCTTTTGAACCGCTACTTTCTGTGCATCTTTTCAACTATTCTTCCTTCGAGAGACTCGGTTCAGTTTTACTGACATTTAAAATCAAGGTCACCGCATTTCGTTTTAACCTTGCACAAAATCATTTAACTTGAGAAGGTAAGTCCTCCCCCACTTCTTCATTTTTAGCTATTTGAAGGTCAAACCCAAGAACACAGTCCAACAAAGCTTGAACTGCTGCTTAAGAAACTGTATCTACTTTGTCACCCGATCACAGCGCATTGCCACGATCTCTCTTGAGCCCACAGCAGCATTCATGTAGCGTGCTAGATGAGGAAAGCAGTCTCTGTGAAAGCTAATGGACAGTTCCTTCATCTGATTTACTGAGCAGGTGAATGAAGATCAGTGGCAGCACTAGAGAGGGAAGGAACGTGGTTGGGACAGACAGTAAAAGACAAAAGTATCCCCTTCAGTGACAAGCCCCCTCTTCAATTGACAAACTGATTTCAAAACCACAGCCTGAATAGTTAGGGCTAGAACTATTCTTTGGGATAAAGAGCTCAAAAAAAAAAATCAAAAAGAAATCACACATTATTGGGTGACCTATACTGAAGCCATTAACGAGCACAATCTGCTCAGAAGACATAAAGGACAAAATGCTTAAGGTACCACGCACTATATTCATCACTACCTTGACCTCCCTGTTTTGGATCTCAGCAATGATTACCCTGATTGTCATAAATTTCAAGTTATATTATTTAAATCTGACAGGACAGCAATAGCATCCCTTTCTGATTCTCTGAAGCAATAGCAAGTTCTTTCAGAAGTGTCTACTAGCCTATTATTAGCCAGCACAAAGCACAGACAGAACATAATAATCCAAAACCATCATCCGTCACCTACATGAAGCCTACTGCAAAAGACAGGCAGAGACAATTTCTCTTGAAACGTGGGCTGTCGCAAGTTGCATTTCGTAATGGACTTGATCACAATTGTGGCAGAACTCTCACTTTTTTAGTCAAGGAGTTCCAGGCTGAAGTAATAACTTTTGGATCTACAGAAAGAGAGCTGGGGAGGACGGAGGGTAAAGGAATAAGAGCATACACTGTCCAGGTGCACTGCAACAGGTTAAAAGTCAACAGGGATTTTTTCTGCCACAGTGTTCCTGTTAAGGATGGCTGTTTCCCTCCCCTTGCATCCACCTGCTCACAAAAGGTGTAAAGTTGCTTGCAAGAGATTATCTGCTTCACAGCTATGAGTTGATGTTGAACGCTTTTTAAGTATTGTGATTTTAATGAAGAGTACTAGTACATTGGGAAGCATGGGGCTATCATAACCCCCACAAAGAAGAGAACCACCTTAATACACAGTTCCCTTTAGGTAGGGTCTCTGTGACTACTAACAATATTTTGAATTTTTGAAAGCAGCTGGAATCACCTCAAGAATTTCAACATCTCCTTAAAGCTGTTCTGAAATCTAAAGAGGTAAAATACAAAATACAAGCAGTATGTATACATAAAGGATAATGTAAGCATCTGGTTTATCATAAATTACGTTTTAACATAAAATTTCACTCCTTTATGTTGACCCAAAAGGATCATTTTATGAATTCCAAATGCATCTATTACCAACATTCTTCTACAGCAGACACTCATTTTCTTGGATATGCAGGTCAAGTCATACAATTAAATGGGATCCCAGCAGACAGGGGCAGGAGAGGACAATCCTTTTAGCTGAAAGTAAAATTGCTGATTAAAAAGAACTATGGTCTGACATTGTTGCAGATAAGTAAATCTATTCTTCGTGATAATGCAACTTCAAGCAAAAATCCCATGCAGATCAAAGTCAATATAGGTTACTGTAATACATTTACAGAGTCTTTAGATATTAAACCCCTTGAAAGCTGGTGTTTTATTTAGGAACATCATCATTCTGTAAAGAAGAACAAATACAGCTTCTGAATCTTCGGTGGAAGTCAGCAAGATTGATGCAATGTATGCTTAATTTAACATTGTGCATATTTATAAAGTATTTGTCCAACAAATCTGGTACCTGACTTTTCCAGACAATCCTAAAAACTTCAACCACATCCTTTTTCAGAGCAGGAAATTCTTATATTAGAATAAAAAACACTTTAAAAAAGATTACCTAAGTTTTTCTTCCAGAATATTGTTGCAAGAAGCTTCTCAACATAAAAATAAACAAACAAGTTTTGTAAAAATGAACACAAAAGTACAAAAAAAAAAACATGCAAAGTTTTCCAAGCTCTCAATGACACAAATAGGAAAAGCTGGTCACTACTTGGAGAAATAACTGCATATTCATTCTGATAATGTGAATCCCTCAGACCGATGTTTCCGAAACTGTGGTCTATGTAACATGGCTGAGTGGCACAACTTCTGATAACAACATACTGCCACGTCAGTAGGAATGGTTGGCAATCACACATCTCACACATCTAAATACGGAAATACCAGAAAAGCAGGTACAGAAGTTACTGAAATTGTTAAACTTTCAAAAGCACTGCAAAAATGCTGCTTACGTCTCTCATCTGCACAAATACTGAAATTGATGCAATATTGGTTAACAGATTAGCTAATACGTGGTAATTTTCAAATTTAATTACTGTGTAAAACCATACACTTATCTAATGTGCTAATTACATTTTAATCTTTTAACAAGTATTTCAAATACCTTTTCTGTATATTTCCTATAGGCCACTAAAATAAAATAATTTAATTCTTGGCAAGCAGGAAAACTGGAAATTTAATTTTATCAGCTGGTAAACAGGTGATGCATACAGAATTTTGCTCCGCTAAAATCTAATAAGCGTCAAACTGCTGATAGCTCACTGCAGGCACAGGAGACACGACGGGAATATAATGGGCAATTCTATGCTAGTTCTGCTCAGCTCCTCTCCTGCCACCAGCCAGCATCTGTTTCTCCTCAACTAGGTCCTTATGTGGACTTCTATAAAGCTCTTAGCCAGCTATTCAAGTAACCTTAGAGAGACCGTAAACATACAAAGCACCTTAAACTCCAGAGAGAACCAATTAAAAGTCTTCTCACCAGCATAACTAAACATATTCATAACAAGCTGGGGGAAAATGCAAAAAATAGAAAACTATGATGGAAGAAGAGAAAAAGGAAAAGCTTCATCGTGACATTAGTTGAAGACAGGTTGGAATGTCCAAAATTGTTTGAACTGTCAGGGTAACATTAGACCAATCTCACCACCCTATCTTTTATTACACACATTAATCCATCTTCACCTTTGAGGGATCAAAAAAATACGTTCTTTTCTTTCCAGTGCAGGTTATTGCAATTTAATCTACCTGAAGATGAGCTCCACCACAGCACAGAAGCTGCAGCCGACAGCGAAGGTCTCCAACAAGAAAAGCAGACATGGTCAAATTCTGCATGTGCTTTAATGACCTAGGGATTCTCTGTTACTTTCTAACACACATTCAAAGCTTATATATTAATCTCTAAGTCCCATAGCTACAGATTTTTTACCTCTAAGAAAATCTGATACTCCATGACACTACAGTAGTAGTGCACAACGCCAGAGAGGTTAAAACACAAAACCAAATTCAGCTTCTGTCGCAGTGTTCTCTGACAAGTCCCAAACCAATTTCCTTGGCAAGGAACTGTGTGGTCTTACCCCAGCCTGTTCATGCTTGGCTGAAAATATAATGTTTAGGGTTAGGGTCTTGCTTAAAGAACTCTTCAATAACAGTTTGTCTTGTTGCCTCTCATTGTTTTTATCAGCCCCTTCTATCCTCTGCGGGCCTAAAAGACGAGAATAACAAAAGCCTGCTCTGGAAAACAGGAATGACAGTTAGCTGAGAACATGCTCCAAGTTTTTGTCTTTGAATCTAAAAATCAGAAAAAAAGCTTCCCTGAAATGCAAAAATAGATTTTTGGTTTTGACAGCAGTAAGCTTCAACAAAATTTATGATTATCTGGAAAATTATAAAAAGACAAAACTTCCATTTTTCTTACAGAATTCTCCTCACATCTACTGTCTACCAGATTTCAATTTTAACTGCTTTTCTGGGCCAATCTGTCTTAAAACTTCTTTGGTGAAAGACAAAACCCAGTTTCACCTGACAAGAACGCATTCAGAGGGGGCTATTCTGTATATATTATACATCTTTTAACAAAAACTGGGAAATTCTTTTTTTTTTTTTTGTAGCTCTTAAATGGGTACAGAGATTTCAGATTCAGCAAAAGAAACAGTTCCATCTATCTACATAATGGGAAAAAATAAAAACGCTTTTCTGAAGACAAAATAATTTAAAGAGACAATCATCACTCTTACCAGCCATCCCTCAAAAATAAATAAAAACATACCCAGAATTTGTAAGTATTCAAAATATTGAAGAAATACACTTCTGTAAAGGAATACTTTAGATTTTTTTTTTATGTGGCAAAGGAAAAATATTCTTACTTCAAGTTTGCACATTTCATTTGCAATTAAAATAAACTGGATTCCTCCTCATTCTCTCCACACTAGACTAAGGGTTTTATGCCAACCTATACCCAGCTAGCTCTTCGCTGCGAATCCTATCTTTTAAGCAAGCCATCACCTTCTCAACCCAGAAGGTTGCAGGAACATCTAATGATGCATCCTGACCTACAGAACCTTTAAACACTAGTATCTGGTTTAAGAAAGAAAAGCAAGCCTGAGTGCAGAAGTGTTTAAATTCTTTAAATTGTAGTATTCCAATAATAACGTTAGACTGCAGTCCCTCTTTTTCAACTTTTGATGCAATTTAAATCATTAGCTGTTTTATGGGACCATAAATTGCAGTCTAGTTATAAACAGAAGGTAAGGTAGCGAGGAAAGTCTCTGAAGTGTTCTGACAGCCAAATGCTAGAAATACTTTTGGAAAGCAAGCACGCATATTCTAGAAAGTCCAATATTGTTGACAAGAAACCTGTCAGGTATTTGATTAACCTGCCACTGCATTTAAGAATAAATAACAAACAGCAACTGCTGTTGACTACCGAAAATACTAAAGCCAAACGCTACCGCCCAGCTTTTTAAGCATGTTCACAGGCATACATTACACAGACACATCTCTTCACTAAAAGGAAAATAAAAAAAGGCAGCTTTGCTGGAAAGGAGGCAACTCATCAAAACTCACAATGCTGAACCCTTAAGAGACCCCTGAACAAACCAACACTTAGGAGTCGGATTGGTCCTTCGAACGAAAAGAAACTTAGAATCCTAACTTTCAGCATGATTAGGCGTATGCACACGCAGATAATTACTTCAAATACTTGTGCAGTTCTTGCAAAGCCACCTTCCATCAGGGTCCTACCGATACTCTCCATACTTTGTGCAAAATAAAGCTGCAGTTTTTTTGTTCCATAACCTGCAAATTAATTTTTACACTACCAGCTATTGTCACTGAGCACAAAATCTGGCATGCATTTGAAAGAAATATTTAATTAGAACTGGTGCTCAGATCCTCCACACCAGATACTTCACTCAAAAGAAGCCTTCCCACATGGCAGGAACAGAAAAACAGCTCGCATCCTGCCTAGATACAAGTTGAACAAGCAGAAGCTTACAACACCAAACTGGCACGCATTTAGTGCCTCCTTGTGGTGCGCTGACCCTGGCTGGCAGCTGAGCCCCCAGATAATTGCTCCCTCTCCCCCATCAGCAGGATGGGTGGAGAATAGAAGTCAAAAGGAAAAAAAAACCAACAAACTTCTGGGTTGAGATAAAAGCAGTTTGATAAGCAAAGGAAAGAGGAAGAAGAAAGAAAAGGAAGGAAAAAAATGATGCAAAGGCAATGGCTCACCACCTCCCACATGTAAAACCAATGCCCACCCAGTCCCCAAGCAATGACTACCTACCAAAACCCCCCACCGCTCCCTGTTTTTGCTGAGCATGATGCCAAATGGTATGGAATATCCCTGTGGTCAGCTGGGGTCAGCTGTCCCGGCTGCGTCCCCTCCCAGCTTTTGGCACGGGCCCAGCCTCTTCACTGGGGGGCAGAGGGACAAACAGGGAAGGCCCCGATGCTGCGCGGGCACTGTTCAGCAATAGCTAAAACGCGGGTGCGTTAGCAGCACCGGTTTGGTCACAAATCAAAACCAGAGTACCGAAGTGGCTGCTACGAAGAAAATTAACTCCAACCCAGCCAGTCCCAGTATGCTCCTCTTAAATACAGTATGAAAAGCCCAAATCTGGTAAGTCCTTCTAATGCTGAGAAAGCAGGCCTAATGCTGGCAAAGGTTTAACTGACTTTGACCGACTAGGCAATCTTAAAACCAGAATTCCCTCCTCTGAGCTTATAAATACACTGTATCTGCCCCCAAATACAACAGAATACAACAGCTATCCTTCTCTTCTATCTTTTTTTTTTTCTTTCTTTTCCTACAGTTGTCACAACGTAACACTAAGTAAAGCACTGGGTCATTTCAAACCGGGGAACACTACAGTATTTCATTTTGAAGGATTTGCATCACTCTTATTTACCAGTCATTATGACATTAGATTTCCAGAGTAACGTTTTGGGTGTCCAGAAAAAAGTGTACATAATGGATAGAGGTTCCTCTCGTTTGTCTAAACTCCTCCTAGTTTCCTTTCAGCTTGTCCTTTTCAGAACAGGTCTTTGTTTCACTTACCAGGTGCAAAAAAAAAACCTGCAAGAAACGAGACCATCTGGTAACAATGCCACGTCACAACCTTTTCACTACGAGATAAGAAAAATTCCACTCGTTCCACTGCTCTTGCATTAAAAGGAACAAGTTATTCCATTTAGTGCTTAGGATGTACCAACTGTAAATTGAAAGTTCCACACCCGGTCTGCAGATGCTGCTAAAGCAGAAGTCACATTTAAATATCCTACACAGGTAAAGCAGTTGTAATTAGCACTTACAAGATTAGCATAGATCATACATCCACCTGGCATTTACCTCAGCCTAACCAACAAATGTTATACCTGTCTCGTCCACTATGTAATGCAGAATACGTGCTGAAACTTAATACGAAAGGAATGCTTCCCTTGTGGTAGAGGCTGTCGGACGTGGAAGCGCCAGAGTAAGATCAAGCATCTACAAAAGTAAAAACTGGAAGTGCAATGTCCTGTGAAAGAGTCATTTGCTGAACAGAAAACCCAGGGTACAACACTAGCCTGCGTACAGAAGACAGCTAGCCTGTCAGTTAAGGACCGACTACAGAACCACATGATGCTATCTACTAAGACCATAAAGAGAGATGATTAGAAAGTATGTAACAACAAGCAGCTCACACGTGCTTAAAAGAAAATTAGCAACAGAAAGATATGCAAAAAAGTCCTATAGCCTGATTTCCTGCTGGGATGAATAAATCATACATCCACAAACAGCAAAGGACCTGCAAACGTTTAATGCATTTCCAACTACAAAGATCTAGCTCACAAGGCACACCACTCACCATTTTAATGGTCCGCCACAAACAAACAAACAAAAGGGCTGAAATACAGTAGTTCAGTTTAAGATATGGGGCAGGGGGTGGACTTGACTTCTGCATAACACGGGTCTGCACTGAGACTAACACCTTCATAATACTACCACACACCTATGTGCTCCTACTCATCCAGGCTTCTACACAGTGCAATTTAGAGGAAGAGAACAATCGTGTACTATTTTATGTGCATTTTTTAGGTCTGAAATCTTTCTGCAGTAATGTTTTATGAATATTTCTTTCTGAAAGGAAAGAAAAATTACTGAAATTGACCTTTTACAAGCAGGTTAGCTGTGAAAAAAAAAGTCAACAGTGGCACATAGTAGGCTGACTCACTTTTTTCCTTTCTTTACTAAAAGTTCTGACAAAACAGCATGAGAATGTTATCTGTGCAGAGGAGACTGACCCACACCACTACTGCAGACTAGCTTCCCCTTCCCCCAGTAAGGCAACACAAGTGAACACGCTCTGTAGGCATTTGCTCCATGTAGAAAAGTCATTCTTAACACAGTCTGCAACACTTAGGCTGGTCAATTCAGCCTTGCAAAGACCCGTTACGTGTAACTTAATGGAGATACGTACAGCAGCACCTAAACTACTTTAATACCAAAAAACAGCTGAATACCACTTTTCTTTAATGTAAAATGTTATTTTGCAGTTCCATCATTACTTACGCCATTATTAACCAGCAACACTTTCTCATGTATACTTCATGCAAAATTTTTCAAGACAAACAGCTTGCTGTAGGAAAGGAAGAAGAGTTACAGCTTTGCTGTTGAAGAGCACTTGAAAAATTGAGAAGTATCACTAGAAAGGCTCTGACAAAGTTTTGTCTGGCCTTCCTCCACTAGACAGCTTGAGATGAAAGAAGAAACTACACTATGCTTGAAGATATTCACGAATAAGTAACACAGATTACAAATTAGCCATGCTAAAAGAGCAGGGATAACCACGCTGGCTGCATGAAGAGCCACGAAAAATAAACACTATTTCAACGCATAAAGTCAACTTGTATCTAAGATGCTGCCTCCCGAGCAGCATGTCCTCCAAAAAGCCCTAAAGCAGGATTTACTGAGAAGCCCAGTAAAGGGGCACTTTACTGCATCTCGTAGTACTCAGAATTTGGGTATTCCTCCTTCCCACGCCTCAGGTCTTCTGCTATCCTGTAATTTACGTATGGACATGAAGAAAAAAAGACCAGAAAGGTAGGCAATTATGAAAGAAAGAATTTTTCATCACAGACATTACACACTTTGTTGTTATTAGGCGTAGAACTTTTGAGAAAAAGCGTGTCTTTGTCAAGGTTTCAACATTCATACATCATTCCTCAACTGTGATGTGAATTCCTGGCAGACGCCTCCTCATGTTTCATTCATTTGTCCCAGAAATTTTTCAGCAAAACCTGGGGACTCTTGAGTTGATATTCTGGCTATTACTGAAACTTTTTTTTAAGAGAAAAGAATAATTAAAAAAAAGCAGAACTAGAGATACCAAGACGACTTTTCAAAACTTGATCATTTGTTATACAGGCAAAAAAAAAAAACACACAACACTTCTGTATCACAGTATGAATTTCAAGAGTCAAATTTTAAGCTTAGAGAAAATGTCACCCATATTTCAAAATTTAATTTTTTTTTCACTTTTCAAACAAAAAAACTCCTTAGTATTAAGACATAAATTTCAGTAACAAATCCAGCTGCTCAGATTGTAAGAAGAATAAAGAATAAACTTCATTTTAGCACTAATCTGGATCAACACAAAACACCACATTTGAAGCAGGCAAAACACCTCCCTAATAACTGACTTATTTCAATACAACGAACATGTAATCTAGTAACCTTCACATGAACTACCTGGACAGAAAGCTACACTGTCATACCACTGTAATACCAACTTCAGCAATAAACGAACCAATATAAATAGCAAAGATCCAAGAGAATTTCTGTACCTAACAAAGTGGCTGAACATCGTTTCACTCTCACAAATGCTGTTTTAGTCATCACCAAAGAAAGGATAAATAAAACCAGAAATATTCACTGCTGCATCAGGCAGCAAAACGTGACTATTATTTCAGCATACTTTATGTGAGGTTTTTTTTTTTTTTCAGCAAATAAGGAAATAGTTACAGATTCAATTACTATTTTATCTTAATAAGCACAATTACCTGAACTACAGAAGTAGGTGCCACATCTCTATGGCTAGTTCAATTTGTTTAGTTGTGTATACAGAAGCAGCTGTGAGCACTGCTGTAGTTGAACAGATACCCACCTACTACTAAGACAGAACTCCAAAAAGGAGAAAAGAAAAAAAACTACATATACAAAAAACTTAAATGGAGAGACAGGTACAGAGCACAGCCACCTAGCAGCCTCTGATGTTTCTATGGGCCAGAGTTACAAGATGTCCAGAAGAGCCACACTGAACAAACTGGTCTATGCTCATCTCCGAGCTGTCACTTTCAATTAAGTATTTACCACTCCATTCTTTTGGCAGCAGTGACCTCAGAAGCTTCATCAGTTCTATATAACAACCTCCCTTTCACTGCAGCTTTGACCTATCCTACCACAAAGCTATTTTTAACTTAATACAGCAAAGTATTTTAATTTCAGTATTTTTTATTCCTATAGCAACAGGCTATTGCTCTGCTCTAAATGGAAGAACAGGACACCCTTTCCCAGCCTTATTTCTGAAGGGATTCCAAATCTTTGGGGACGCTCCCTCTAGAATTGTAGTGATGCATTTTGTTCCAGTGCATTACCTGCTCCTCCAAGGACGCTGCATTTGTCACGCTATGCAAGCATGTACATATTTCAGCATACACCCCTTGCAACCTGTCTTGACCTTGGAATACAGAAATAGTTACGTATACATAGAAGATACAAACAGGAACCACTGGTGGAAAAAAAAAGAGCAACCAGCCCACATATACAAATTACATTTTAATAAGATCAAACTGGGGAGGAAAAAAAAAAAAAAGAAAAGAAAAAAAGACCATGCCCAGGAAGCATGTGTGAAGGCAGTTAATTGTGTTCAAGCATTAAGAATGGGACTGAGGCGTGCTGTGTTTGTTTTAGGGCAGCTGGACATTCACATCACCGAACCAATACTGCAGTGACAACCGGGCAACAACTCAAAAGTTCTGCTATGGTTGTTAAAGGCCTTGCACTGCTCTGAAAGCAGGATTCACATAAGCATCTAACAATCTCCTAGAAACACAGAACTCATCTATCCATCACTGTCTGAATCTTCCTGTAAACCTCTAAGAGTAAAGGCTCTTCCGCCTACACGTACAAATTATAAATGGTGCCTACTCGCATGTGAGGCGTTCCGTATACAATTTACATTATGTTATGCCATATTCACCAGTCTTTAACATTAGAAAAAAAAATTTACCCCCAAAAAACTCAAAGCTAAGTTATCAGTTACTTTTCTGAGAGAGAAGCTATTTTCAGGGAAATGTGCTCTTACGCCAATTCAGACTTGTGGCTTTTATTTTATTCCAACAACATAAAACAATTTAGCATTCAGTTAAACAGGAAGAATGTTGTCAGCTTTAGATTTACTGGCTTTCAGTTGAACTTAAAGTTCACATACCTGCCTTTGCCTTTCCCTTACACTTTGTGTACTTTCACAACTTTACAGACCTTACATTACTTTTCACCGCTTGCTGTCATGGGAAAGTCTCACACAAAGATCATTGAGAACCAATTCTATTGGAATTAAATACTTTATAAAAAGCATTCCCAATTGCATAAATTTCTTTTGCTTACTTACCATTAGAACAATAGAGAACAAAAAATTTATCTTTTAAAATGAACCTATAGTTTTATTTTAAGTTTTAAAAAAAATTAAGATAAAGAGGTTTACTTAGTATAAAAGAGAGGGGTACGAGGAGACACAAAAGCAAAATACAAACCCTAGTGATTCAACAAACCTCAGAAACTGTGTATGCTAGTTTGTGCACGTAAGCCCCCTACCCTAGAGATGCCATTATCATTCTTCTCATCTGATGTTTCAACTGCTAAATCTCAAGGGAGTCATGAATACTCACGTCACTGTAATCAATTCCTTCTTCCATACAAAGAAATGTTACTTTCCTAAGAGCAGCAGTGGCACATGCTACAGATTAAGTTAGATGATTTATAATTTCGACGTATACTGGTGCAAAGCTGGCTTTTTTTTTAGGCCTAAGAGTAATTACTTTGATATACTAGGAACGCTTGCACTGTATATTCTTTCTAGGCAAAGAGAATGCTGCCTAACTTGACGTGTCTACAGCTTAATGCCTACAAATTCAGCAGATTTACCACAGATTCACGGAAAAATGGGGCTGAAAGATCATCCGGTCTATTCCATCTTCCTCCTAGGTAATCCTGACAGATACCTGTCTTGGCACACCTAACACTTCCCTGCACCTATTCAGGTGAGTTGGAAGAGAAATGCACATAGACATGTCCTCAGAGTCAACAGGTGCAAGTACACATCATTGTGAATATCTACGGACTTTATTAGGATGCCATGGCAAGGTCCATATGAAAAAAATGGGATTACAAGAATATGGCCTGAAGCACACAGTCTGAGAGAGAAATTAAGCGTGTTATTGTAGCAGGTGTATATACAGATACACCCCTACACGTTAGAAAATGAATGTTAAGCAGGAAAACTACTCTAATCTATTCATCATCAACCAGCAAATTTATTTTAGATGCAATGCACTGTCAAGTAACATATAACCTAGCAGCATTTTTCCCCCCATTACTCTGTGCGCGTGAACAGGCACAGCTTCAAGACAGTTGCACCCAAATCCATGACCTGTCTTCATTACTTTACTTACAACAACAAAATAATAAAGCAGGCCACTTAATGAAATTCATATTATAGCTCATATCTAAAATAAAAGCATATTATGCTTCACCACAAACCATATCAAACTACTTCCCCTGACAGGGTTGACTTTCTGCAGTGTGCCTGTTTTTTATATTGATTATCCCGACCAAATGATAATCAATATAAAATTGACCACCATCTCATTAGAAATATATCTTCTGTTATTCACACTGCCATGACAAACAGTTAAGCTATACATTCAGTAAAAACATAGAATTACATAATAACGCTATTTCCTCATTTTGACCGACTTATGATTCAAGGCCCACTTTTGTCACATGCCATTTGCCTGAATTTTAACACAATTTTCACATTCATTAATCTGAAAAGTCTTTTTAGAAAGGGCTGCTAAGCATCCTAAAGCCCCATAAGTACAATATAGTTGTGTCTGGAATATACATAAAAGTAGACAAGTCTCGCATATAACAGCCACAGGAAAGTTGTAGGAGAAGGAGTATAAACATCACAGGTCTACCCAGGCCTCTAAGTCAACCACTAGTGCTGTCTGGAGGCCTCGGCCCTCACCTCCAGGCACCCGTCCTCCCCCAAACCCTCCCTCAAGCCTTCCTTGAGATGCTACAAACTTAAAAACCCTTGTGCGAACCCCACATCCAAAGGGCAATCCAAAATCTCCCCCCTCCCAAGCGCCTACCCCGCCTCCTCCAAAACCCCAAGCCTGCTCGGGCATGTGTCCCTACCTCCAGGGGTATCACAACCCTCCTCCTCCCCAGCAACACCCCTGCCCCAAACCCACCGCAACGTACCCAGCAGCTTCCTTGCCCCCTTCCCACTTGCCGCCTACCCCCTTCCGCACCACTAATGCCCGCCCCTAAGCTCCCTTTCCCCGCCGATGCGCTCCATAACCCCCCAGTAACCAGCGTCCCCTCAAGGGCCCTCTCCCCGGGGCCGCCGCCGCCACCTGGGCCCGCCCGCCCCAGCCCCGCCGCACCTCACGGTCCTTGAGGCCCAGGAGCAGCACCTCCTCCATGAGGGTGAGCCGCGTTTCCTTAGAGTCGCCCTTCTCGTCGTCGCCCGGCTCGTCCCGGCGGCCTTCATCCTCCGGGCCGCCCCCGGCCCCCCGCTCCTTGTCGGCGGCGGCGCTGCGGGAGGCCTCGGTCCGGCGCTGCACCAGGCCGGAGCTGCGCTGGGTGAGGGAAGGCAGGGCGGGAGGCGGCGGGAGGGCGGCGGGACGGCAGAGGCCCGCCGAGGGGAGAGGGGCTCGGCGGCAGCTCGGGAGCGGGGAGGAGAAGGCGAGGGCGCGGGAGCCGCTCCCGCCTCGGCCCTACCCGCACCGCGGCTGCGGCCGGCCGGGGGCACTCATGGGGAGCGGGGCTCGNAGCGAGGGCGGCCGCGGCCGCTGGCAGCCGGCAGCCGTTACCCGGGCTCTGGAGGATTCACAGCAGCGCCCGGACGAAACGGGGCAGGGAGGAGGGAGAGGGAGGGGGGCACGAAGCCCCGGGGGTGCCGGCTGCCGTCGGGGGCATCCCGGCAGTGGCCGGGGGGAATCCATAACCCTTCGGGAGCTGCACCCGGGGCTGGACATCGCACTCGGCAGGCAAAGAGAAAGTGCCTGATTTACGGCCGCCAGTCCGCTTGGTTTCATTTTTAGCCGCAAGTCTTTGCCTGATGAACGTATCTCCGCATGTGCACTTATTATATATAAACACAACGACTAAGCTCAAGGCACCCTGAGCTCTTCGCAGTCTTCAAACTGAGCAGACGCAGCCCCCGGGCTCCGATGCCCGCAAGGCGTCTTGTCCAGCCTCTGGTCGCTCCCGCGGGCCTGCCAGGCACCTCGCCGACGCTGCTCCAGCGATAGAGGCTGCGCAACTTCTCTCCTCATTCACTTTTCTCGTCTTTACCCGATCCAGGCACCGCAGTAGCCGTGTCACACCAAAACCTCAAGCTATCAAAGCCAAATCCCGCATGTGTTCTGAGGTAGTGTATTTTGTTGTGGAATAAAGGTGCTTGTGATGCAAGGACGGCCTGCACTCCAGGGCTAGGATAGAGCTCCAAGTGACTTTGTAGGTGACTTTAGCCTCCATCGTTGCCCACACCCCACTTTTAACACCGTCTGTCAATGTTACTTAGTGATCGTGCACTATAGCTTCTTCAAGATCATCAGTAAAGAAGAATAGCAGAGGGCCAAAACAGATCGCTGGAGGACCTGAGCCGCTGGCTCAGTGTTTGGTGATCATTCCTCTTGTACGTTGTGAGGCCCACCAATTATTCACAGTCTTTCTAGGTTTTTGTTGTTGTTGTTGTTTTTAATTAAGATGTTTTGCTGTGCCAGGTCAAATGCCAAACCGAAGCTTAAGGGTATAACTTCATTATTGCTTTTATGGAATAAGCATTTGCATGAAGAAGAGATACCACAATAGCATTACCAGTTCTGTTGTGGGGAAATGTTTTTTCTGACTAGTAATTATAATCAAATCTTTATTAATTTAGTCCTATGTAAGCCACTCTGATATTTTGCTGAGCATTTCAATCGGGATGACAGGCATGTAATTAACTTGGCTCACTCCTTTTACCTTCTGTTAATACAGTCACTGTATTAGCTTTCTTCCAGTTCTTTGGAACTCCCAAGATTTACTGAAAAAAAATCAAAAAGACGTTCCAAAAAGATCTTCTAAAAACCTCTGTGCAACTTATCCTGGCTTACTGATTACAAATCACCTAGTTCTAAGAAAAATTCAAACAGCAGAAGTAAAGTACACTGTTAATTGAAAGTATTTCATCTTTGTATTATATGATAAAACTTTCCTGTTTCCCCAGAATACAAAGTTGTTTAGTCAACACTTTTTTTTAAAGCATCATTGTTAACAATTCTTGCATTTCCCTCTAGCAATTTTATTGTTAGATTCTCCTTGTACCTACATTCAATTCCCTGTTTCTTTCTGTTGGCAAAAATTTCTCATCGTCACATAGCTTTTTCTTTAATTCCTACCTTCAATTAACAAAGCAACATTATCCTCTCCTTTCTTATCAATACAGTGCACAGTTTCTTACAAATATTTTTGTTTTCTACTACACTACTACAGCATTTTAACTAGGTTCATTTTTTGCCCTGATTACATTTTAAGGGTTAACTGATTCATTAGCGGCTCCTAGTTATTGATGGTTTTTTGGTTTGGGTCCCTTTCTATAGGGTCCCAAAGGACTCATCATTATTTTCAGTTTTGTGAAAATTGCTTTTTAAAAGCAGTAGCTAACTATGTTGTTGGTTTGCCTGCTTTTCTGTTTTGTGTTGTGAAAGAGATGAAATAGGATGACTTGTAGGTTAATAATTTTAAATTTTGTGGATCGATTTCGTGTTTATTAGGATGAGGCATACTATGAAATTCCTAATATTTGATAGAGTGACTTTTTTGACTTACATGCTCAGATGTCTGCATGAATTTAATGGTATAATTTCAAACAAATATAGTTTTTTTTATTAATTTCAATTCCAATTCCTTATCATTGAACTAAACTAATGAGCTCAGTGCCAATCAAATTAAGAACGCCTAGAACTGAATTTTGAGCCGATTTTTTTTTTTTTTTACACCAGTGCAATGCGATAGCCAAAACCAAAACTTGAATGAAAAGGATAGCAAAGAAGACACATTTCAGCATCGGATTTCAGTGATGTTTATCCCTTGTACACTACCAAGAGCTGTTGTTTCAGAGAGGGACGACACAGCTTGTTGGATCTTCACCTAGGAGATCCTAGCGTGTCATGTCACAGCAACCTTCTCATCTGCAATTTATTTTACAGCACTAGGGTGTATTTTAAAAATACTTCTGAGTCATATGTGGCTTTGTCAGGAGTTCAGAAGGCCGTAACCCCCAGCCCTGCGTTTTGGCACTGGCTGGTGCAACATATGCTTCCTGTCATTGGGTTGCCACTGGGCATGTCACTCCCCCTATCCCAATTCCAGTGGCACCCAGCCTGAGAGCTGAGGGGCTAAATCTTTGAAAGGTTCTGTTAAGAACCAATAATGCAAAAGCACAGGCTGTAGTCTATAAATAGTTTTAGTCTGGCTTGCAGTAAATTGACCTTGTAGCACATCCCTGTTTATTCTTAAGCCAATATCTGGCAGAATTTCTATTAACAGTTGCTGATGAGTCTGAGTTATCTTTACTAGAACTTCAAAAGTACCTCGGTTTTTGGAATTGCTGCCAGCTCCCTGGGAAGGAGAAATAAAAGGGAAAATAACAAAGACATGAATCTTAGACTCCCATTTCGTGTTGTGCTGGTTGCAGGTCCCGTGATTTACTTTGCAGTGGGAACGGGGCTTACCTCTAATGTCAGCAGAGAAACTGATTAACAGACTGAACACAAATGTCTTGGGATGGCAGGAACAAGAAAGAGTAACTTTATTTAATAGCAGGAGGTCACCTGCTATTCACTCTTGCCAAATGTATTGTAGCTTGAATGTCCCAAGCATGACGTATAGCTGGTTAAAACTGGAAGCTGTAAAAGTCTAAACCATGCCATGCTCTGAACCTTATGATTTAGTGGGCAAATCCCAGTTCTACTGTCACAGCGTCATAACAAGATACTGCTGGGCAGATTTTTCTCTTGAAGGACGATGAGCTTAATAGCAGGTGCACATTTTGAGATTGACAGCAAGAGTACAGAAGTTGTTTTCTAGAAGAAACGGCAGCTAGGAGGCTGCCAGCTCTCATATAGCTTCACCATCCAGTGGTTTTGCCAGTCGAGCTTGTTTACATTCCTGTCTGTATCTTACATTCCCTGAAATTCCATACAGTGAAAGTTTGCCGCTCCCAACTCTGCCACTGCAAACTGGTGTCAGGAGGAGATGTTGCCTGGATCCCTGAAAGGATCTGGCTTGAAAAAAAAAAAAAAAGAAAGAAAGAAAAGTTACTTTTAACCCATATCATTTCAGGGATCTATTGACGAGGCAGCCTCACAAATAGGCACCGTATCATTACCGAAGGAGCTCTCACACACGATGTGGAAACCAGTGGACAGGAGCAAAGGGAGACAGGGATTTCTTAAGGCCAAACCATCTTTAAAACCATGCTGATTACAAACACGCTGCTCGAGTGCTGCAGTAGGCATTAGTGATAAAAAGCAAACTGAAGGAACAAAATATCTTATGAGATTTGTTCTATCCAATACTATCAGTGTGATCTCCAAGAACAGGATTTTGACTTGCAGTAAGAACCGAGATGCTGAAAGATGCACAGTGACGAGAGGAGGACGAGCCAAGGGGTTACTGGGAAAGAGAAGTGAGCAGATGAATGTGTGATATTGTGAGTGGGAAGAAACTAGAGTCAATGGTCAACTGACCATAAAAATCACATCTAGTACACAGTGGACGCATAATATTCTCTAGCCTTCAGTCTCCTTCAGTTTCAGCCGTACCTGTTTTACGCGTACTTTTGGTTACCAAATAAATCTTTCACTAGCCAGTGCAGACCAGCTGGCATTTTCTTGTTGGTTTTAGGAATGAACTTTCCAGCTCCAGCAGCAAATTTTGCTAAGTAAAAAGCACCAACTGATACGGCTTTTTCTGTCCGTACAACAAACCCGTGCTTAGTCAGCTGTTAGCCCTCAATAGTTAGACATCATTTAAATTACCACTTCACAAAGTTGAAATTCGGCAATATATCTTTTCCAATAAGCCTCTTTTTTAGTCTCTCCCTTAGCATGATTTAAGGATGATGTTTTCTCAAAAATATGAAGAATTATTCCATATTTTACATATATTGGGTCAGGATATGATGAGCTCGCAAATTACTTTCAGTGGCATGGCGCCAGCTCTTAACACCCAGCTCATAAAAAATCAGATGTAGCCATTAAGTAGGTAAAAAGATTTCTCGTAGCTTCACAGGGCTTTCAGTCAAAAAATTAGTACTGCTTTTATTTTTTTATATATACAAAACCAATAAATTGGGGTTTTTTTGTAGACTGAGTGACAGACATTTTTAGGAAGACCAAAGGCAGACATGGAAAGGCGTTAGTCACATTTTCTCATTTTGAAAAGATTTGTCTTTATTTCATGTATTTCCAGATCCTCTCATTTTCAAAAAATCTGTGAAGTTCAGATGATTGCTAGTTCCTGAAATCTTTGTATTTTAATAGCATCTTCTCCCTGTGTCTGTGTGATACTCTTCAGCAGCAAGAATCAGTTAAGATGCTGTTTGTGATGAAGATGTGCTTTCATTTCTACACAGTGGTTCAATTCAACCGGCATCGCTAGGAGAAATGTGCAGCTTTCTTAACATCTGCAATGAGTAAAATGAGGTGGAAGTCCCGTGAAACGAACACCAAAACTGTCATTGGTATTTTGGCAAAACTGAAAATGCTTAATGCAATTGATTTTATATAAATTCAGTTTTGAAAAATCTTTCTTTCACTTCTTGTGTAACAAACGCTTTGCTATCTGTTCCTTGTAAAGTATATAAATACTCATCAACTCATTAAAAAATACATAAAGCCAGATGGTGCCAAGAAAATGTTTCCACGGAGTTGTAATTTACAAGATAAATAGTGATTAGGACAGTATTCTTTTTGTCTAATTAGACGGTATTCGCATTCATTCAGAAGTGTGTGTAGAATACATGTCCATTACTTTTGGTAGGTTTACACCTTCTACTTATGTCTGAAGATCCACACAAAGATAATCAAATAAGGAGTGATCATTTTAGAACAGTAAATGTGAGGCAAACAGAGTTAGGGAGAAAAAGATTCCCAGATCCAGTGGTCCTATCAGCTCAGCAAAGGTGTGTGAGCAGCTGGGGAAGGGGAAATGGAAGAAAAGTGTAGAAATCTTTGGCAGCAGCCATCTCGAAGCCTCGATGAAGACAGATGTAAAGGAGGTAAAGCTGCATTTTCGAGTTACCTTCTTCCTGAGAACTCAGCCAAGCGCATTGCAAGGTCTGTTCTGCACCTGGCCGAGGTTGCATACCTGCCTTGTGCTGGATGGTTTTACTCCTGAGGGCAGCCAGGGTGTGATCACAGTGAACACCAGAAGGTTTTGCAGCTTGGCGCAGATGATAATACCTTCCATAATACCTTCTACCCAGGGAGCTCAAAGCATGCGATAAGCATCCACAGATTAAACACGCAGACATCTCTGGGTTATGCTTCTTGCTGACTCATGCAGGAGTTAAAACAGCATGGAAGCACATCTCATCAGCTAGGTTTGTTACACTTAAAGTTGGCTTTGAAAACACAGAAGAGCAAAGTCTTGTGCTAGTCAAGTGTTACAGAGCACTGTATCTTACCATCTTGCTGTGGACTTCTTTGCACCGTCGTTGCCGTCACAACCTGTTAGATGCTGAACGTGGATTTGATTATGACAGGGCGAGAAACAAAACTCCAGAAGAAGTTTGGAGGGGACGTGCTTGATCTTAATGGGTGGAGGAGCTCAGAAGCGGGACTGCTCACTCAGCAGCAGAGCACCCCGCCAGACACTGCTATTTTTTTCCATTTTGACCTGTATTTCAGGCGCCTCCACTGACTGCAAAGGAGAAAGCTTGAGAAAGTCATCCTGTGAACGTTTTCCCACAGGATTAAAACAAGCCCTGTGTGGACTGATTTTCCTTGGGTAAATTCTGCACTGGATTATGTCTGTGCAACCATCTATCTTCAATGCTGTAAAATAACATTGTTAGTAGATCATTTCTATGTGATGGCTTTTAAAAAGATCTCACTGGCTAACACTTTACCATCAGTGCAAACATAGATTACTACATTTGATGCTAAAGAGCTGCCGTTCAAACAGAAATCTCTTCACAGGGGATTTGCAAGAGATTTTTGAATGAAATCTACTCTGCAGACCACATTCTTAGTTCAAGTTAAAGTAACAATTTGAACTGGTGGGACAAAGGCAACTCGGGATGTTACCTGCATGGTATAGATTGAAGAGTGTTTGAGCAGCAAACAGCATAACGTCTGAGGCTAGCTGGTTATTTAAAAGCATGTTGCTGTCCAGTTGAATAAGTACATTTCTGTAAGTACCAATTGCATTGTCAGGAGTTCATCACTGACCTATAAATATGTAAGAATTCCTGCAGCACCAAGCACGAGACTACCTGCACGTGGCTAAATAAGATGATGTACAATATCCAAGCATGAGGCACAAGGGTGTCTGATTACAGAGCATCTCAATTTTTTTAATACTAGTATTTGTAGCAATCACTGTGGATTCAAACAGATCTGAAAACTCGTGGCAAAGCAATAATGTTACAATCAGCCTTGTACATCTAGCGTGCTCATGTTTCTGCCTTTGGTGGACTTTTTGTCTCTCTGAAAACTAGACTGAGGAAGAAGAGAGGGGATCTAGGGCTTCATTCTTGAAGACAAACAGCACTAAATCAGCACCAGAAATAAACAGTATAGGTGGAAAGATTAGACAAGTGATGTTTCTTTTTTTCCTAGGGATCCTGTCCAGTTTTGAGGGCATGCATGTCACCTAAGAGTAAAGTCCTGTGTAAAACACGCTTCCTTCACTTGTTCACTGGATGCTCCCAACTGAGCTGAAATCAGTCCAATGCGGGATGGTCTGGCAATGCTGGATTTTAGGCAGTGGCCTTGCAGTTCCACATTCAAAGGGATCCTCACAGGCAGGGATGGTGCACTTGAGAGCGTACCCAGACACGGGCGTGCTCTAGGGATTTTCTTCAGACAGGGCAGGAGCACACGCTAGATGAAAGCCTCATTGCCTCCGGGGTAAAGCAGCTACCGAGAGCACCTCCTGCAAGCCTGGCTGTGCAGCAGAGCTGGGAGGGAGCCAGTGAGCCTGACAAAAATGGTGTCCAAAAACCTGTCGTGAGAAAAGTTCCCCCAAATACATTTTTGTACCTGGGAGAAAAGGGAAGGAAAGTGTAAAACGGTGTTTGCATTGCTTGTTCATATATGAACAGCTGTCTTGCTGATGGCAAGACATGTAATAACAATAACGCTGATGGCATTGTTATTATCTTTTTTTAAAGGCACTCAGTTGTTGCAAAAGCTAGCTTTGAACAGGGTGGAAGAGCTTTCCTTTCCTCTTGAGTCCATCTACTATCAGTCAAAGTACAGCTTCCAGCAGGACATTGATACCTGTTGGCCACAAACCTCAGGCTAGTACAGCAAGAGCAACGTGCTGCAAGCGGCCATCGGGCAGCTTTCCCTTGCTGAGGCAGTTGTAGGACTGGCTGCCAAACAAAACCTCCCAAAACCTGCCTCCCACAGCTGCCAGAGGTGGTCTGATGCTCACAGTGGTCACCGAAGCTGGGATTAGACCCTCAGGACTCCAATGACTTCCCTGGGGAGGAGAAAGGAAAAGGAATGAGCATCTAAATTATTGCCACTCACAATTTTCAATGGAAGTTAGGAACAAAAATTCAGTGGAGAAACCCAGATGATGACTGGAAAAAGAAATACACCCAGCAGCGTAAGAAGGGGGCCCCGGTGTGGTCCAGGATCCTCCAGACAGCATCCATGCATCTGCATGGCTGTACCACGGGATGAGAGAAGCTGCGCAGCACATCGGTATTTTCACCTGCGTAGAGAGTTAGTCAAGATCCTGTCTGGTTTGTAAGTCATCTTTGGAACATAAAATCTTTCTGCTCTTGCTGAGAGATGACATAGGAGCTTTCCATATTTAACATGGAATATGTCGCACTGATGAGTCAAGCGTCCCTATCAAGGTGTCCTAATTTGGCATGTATGGTCTTTTCTTACTAAACGCTTTCACTGATGTTTATTTAGGCAACAGCTTAATTCTCCTTGCCAAAGGATAAAGCAATGATTTTATTTAACAGCTATTTACTACACAGTAAGTCCTTCAGAGACAAATTAAAAAAAAAAATCCTTTAAAAATCCCCAAACCTAAAACTACTCTCACTGTTCATATCCTACATTTTGGAGCAGCAAACTCAACTCGTGTTTCTGCAGAACAAACACACAAGGAGAAGACGCTTAAGCTTTTACTGGCCTTAAGCCTCAAAACACACCTGTGGCTGACATCCAGCGAGGCGATCTCTCCCTGCTTACGGTAGGAGAGCAGGACCAGGCGCGATGCCAAAGCAAAGAAAGCACTCCCTATCCTGAAAGCATGGTCCCACTCTGAAAACCAGCTCTGTAAAAAGGCTTTAGGAGTTTCCCTCTTTTTTTGACCCAAATGGGCTCTGTTTTCCTAACTGCGAATTCAGCCTGGAACTGGAGAACCAAGCTGGCACTTCACCATCCGTCCCAAACATCCTGCAGCCGAAAGCAGAGGACGACTTGCATCTGCACGGCGCCGGGAGTGTGAATTGGCCTCAGATATGAACGTCACGTTTGAATACGTGTTCACCAGTCAGTGTAAATATAGGATTGATACAAGGGTGCTAAAGCGTTGCTGACATCCCGTTTTCTGACGGGAGCCGTATCTGAAGTGTGACAAGGCCACGTTGCTCTCAGCTATATGAATGCAACTGAGCTACACACTTCAGCGACCCCTTTTACAAAGGTGTACTCACAGCTCCCCTGTCTGGAGTGCTGACAGTGGCGGGGACTTAATTTTGACATTAACATCAAGAAATACAGCATAGGATGTACAGGAGGACCGAAGCTGTTGAAGTAAGAAAGTGCCAGTTTTACCACTGTCGATTGACAAGAACATTCTGGAGACTGTAGCACAAAAATCATTTTCAGATTTGAAAATACATAGATACAACTACTTCAAAGCAGGCTTTTTTCCTATGTCTCTTCAGCACAGCTGACAAAAATAGAAAACTATCAAAATTCCTAATTCTGCTCTATCTGCCAACTTCCCTGCTGCAGGAAGAGATCTTTCTTGATCTGGGCAATTGGCCAGCTCGGAGTCCTGTAGGTTACTCCAGTTGGGAATAAAGCATCTTTGATGCAGTTTGGTTTATTTACAAAAATACACAGCCCCGCTTCTTTGAGCACAGCTTAAATCAAAGAGCTGGAGACAGTTTCTTTAAACACAGCTCCTTCAGTCAGCACCCTGACCCAAAAGTCCTCTTGCGAGGCTTCTCGTACCACTTCTCCAGGGAGCAATACATTTCCTGCTCCTCACCGCCATCTAGCACACCTCAAAGTCTGATCTGACTGACACACCAAAGCTGCCGGTGTTGGTTACACAACGATCGCCTGCCCCAACACGGGGCAGGCTTCTCTAGCTCAGCACTGGGGATTTGGTGATAAGCAGGCGGAGATTACTCGCTTATTAATGCAACGTGTACCTTCCTACAGCAGACCCAAGCAGACGTTCAGGAAACCTGGGAAATCTGGATCAGTGCGTGATTTTAGCTGAAAAAGGTCTTGCCGCCAATGTAGCTGTCTGGGTGGTGCCTACTGGTACACCAACAGTTAAATGAACAAAAGCTAAGACGGATGCATGAAATACATTTTCCACACCTTTAGCACTCAGCCACATCGAAAGGGATTTTCATTAAGGACTGAAAATCCCCCCGTAAAAACTTTCCACAAATTCGCACAGCTGGCCAGATGCTGTTAGAGGCTGCGACTCCTTAAGTGTCTCTTTTCCCCCCCACATCCATCGAAAGAAGAGCTAATATTGCTTCCTCACTTAAAAGAGTTCAGCTGTGTTAAAGAATTCCTGTTCAGTCCCGTGATTAAATTTGCCTTTTAAACTCCAGTTCTCACTCAGAAATGATGTAATTGACTGAATACGACTTTTCAAAGGAAATTTCTTGGCGGGGGGAACAGCTGTACACAACTTCATTCTGACAAATGCAAAGACAGAAGTCAACTCTCCCCTCTGAGTGCGCGTTTCGGCTGGAGAGCCATTTGCCTTGTGAGCGTAGTCCTGGTCGGCAGCGGGCTGGGTCTTAACAGCTGGGAGGGAAAACGCTCAGAAAGGGGAAGGATGTCTACCAGCCTAGACAGAATATCAATGTCAGCAGCCAGCACCAATAGGGCTATTAATGCTTTAATAAGATCCAAAGATGATGAAGAAACGCGTTATGTTCAGTCATTTCCTGCTGCCTAAGTGAGTCCAGGTCTCTGGTAATTATATTTCAGCTGTATCCAGCACCCATTATTACCTGCAGAACTCCAGAAGCTTTGTATATTCACGGAGCCTCTGCTTAATACTGATACATTAAGTAATGGTTTTACTGTTAATGTATTTCATTTCAGTAACTAGCCCTTTTTATCATCATCTCTGCCAGACAAGCTATTCATGTGCAATTTGAACAATAAAAAAGGCCACTGCCTTTGGAAAGGCACAGGTGGATGAATATCCCTGGAAGATTAGGGTCTTCATCAGAATGGAGAGAGCTCCATCCTGCCCCTGGGACAGATAATGGGCTGCATACGGACAAAGCACATCACCCACATTAAAATTAAACAAAAATGAGAAGTAAATGAGTAAAATATGCTAAAAAGGGGAGGGGGAAAAAAAAGAGTAACCAATCAGTCAGCTATGTATAAGGCTGAAGCTTAAAAGAGAAAAGCAGGAATGCATCAGGAATCCAAGATCACTTTCAGAGCGATGATTGTTTTCACATTACAAGTCAAAACATGATTTTTGCTTTTCAAAAGCCGCACTCACACACTGCTAAATCACAGTCCAGGCAGCATGGTAGTATTTAAAAACTCCCCCAGTCCAAACCAAAGCACAACCTAAGGAACAACGGGCGTTGAAGTGTCTGATGATTGTAGATTGGACAAGCTTCGTTTGCTTGCCTTATCTTCTTACTGTAGTAACCAGGTCAGATCCAGTGCAACTCTTCTTTAATCGCCCTGTAAGGCTTTCTCAGGCAACCTCACATGAAAGCTTTTTGTTTTTTTGTTTGGTGTTTGCTTTTTTGTATGTACGGTTTTTTCTCTCAGAAGTGTTAAATAGCTGGAATTAGTTGTGCAAGTTATTTACAAACTTGCAGTTAGCTGCTGGTTAGATGTAGTTCCCAGGAATTCCCTTTTTCAACAAAACAGCAGCTCCAGAGCTAGACTTACTGCAGTTACTCCACCTTTCACCTCGTCTGGTGGGACTGGGGGCTGCCCATCGAAAAGGGCGTCCTCAAACCATCTGCTCCCTTTGTTTCCCTTGCACCACCACGGGGTGTTCTGCATCAACAAGCTGACGTGACAGAAAACCAATCCACAAAAGCAACACGTGTTTTCCCATAAAATACACTGCCTGCTACATGACACTAACAGCAAGGCAGTGGGAGCGCACTGCTGGGGCAGGGCACGGCAGGACCCCCCACATCAGACGTAACCCAAACCTGGGCTCCGCTGGGAAAACAGACCGTCGCTCTTCAGTCGCCCATGACTCTCCAGTGTAGGCGCCAGCACAGCAAAGCACTGAAAGCTGCGGGAGATGCGTTGCTTTAGAAAACATAGCTTAGGATTATCACCCCGCTTTTTCTTTGATGCAGTTTCCATTTAGGAAAAATGTCACACAATAGGATTTTATTTATTCTAAACGATCACCTTTTACTACAGGACAGCTACCAGAGCTGCCATGCTCCATATTGACAGGGAAGTGAGGGACCTTGCACTTTGAAAAGACTGCACGTTAATTGTTATGAGTTAAGTCATCAGTAGTACTTGTTCTCTGGCTTTCCCACCACCTCAGGAGAATGCAACAGGAAAAACCATGGCAGGTGTAAAACCCATCTTCTTCGAGGAGCCTTCAGAGAGGCATGTCAAGAAAGATTTTTTTTAAGAGTGAACCCACAGTGGAAAGTCTGGGCTGGGAAACTAGAAAATGGAGGAAGTGGCTTGTAGGAAGCAAACCGGATTAATCTGCGTAGGGAACATGAGGAGCTTGGTAAGAAGCATCCTGTTTTGATTTGTGCATCGGGGTCACAGTGAAAGTTAAAATATCTTCTTGCATCACCACCAAAAGATGAAGCAATGAGCCCTCTGCATAAAATTTGCTCCTCTGTCATCGCATTCCTGCATAAACATACTTTAAAACAATGCCTGCAGAAACAAAAAGAGGAAGTGAATCCCACTCACTGCAAAGACAGCTAGCTAGCTAGCTCTCTGACATTTAAACACTTGGTAATATTTACAAAATATTTGAAGATTCACAGTCAATTAGCAAAACTGTGCATTAATTCTAGCTGTGTTAGCTGTTCTTAATTGGATTTTTTTTTTTTTCCAGAATGCGAATACTGTTAACAATAAGGATTATAAGTGACCTTTCAAGAAGTCATACAAATGCCAGTTGATTTCCAGGAAACTAAAAAGGTCCCCAAGCCTGAATTTCGGCTCCTACAGCACAACGAAAAATATATTTCGGAACACAAAACCCGAGAGCCACGATAAAGAAAAATTCTGTTGCACTAAAAGAAAACCCAGATACCTGATCTAAGTGTAAATGAGCAGATTTTCCGATTTGGGAGGTGCCTTGCTTTTTGCCTGAAAACTGCAGACTTGAATCCTGACTGTGCTGCAGGCACAGGGCTTTAATTTCCTTTTCTTACCCTCATTTCCTTAATGACCACGCAGGGCAGCTAACGTGTCCTCTCTACCCACCTGCACCAAAGCTTTGGAAACCAGTAGGTAAGTTTGATTATATTTGACAGAAATAGATTTTAAAAGTTATTAGATTCCAACAAGCAGGCTGGAGACTGTCTGGCCTGGCCACGCCAACTCATGTCCGTCTACTTGGTCCCCCAGGAACATAAATACCGAACGTGGCTTGCCCGGCAAGTTAGTGGCAATGACAGAGCTATTAACTGCTAACACAGCACGTGACTTAAGAATAGAGAGGAAACGGATGGAGGGAAGACAGAAGATATTACGGCATGAGCGAGGGTAGGACATGCCAGAAGAAAGGAGGAAGTTCAAGGAACTGCGGTATGGCCGGACAAGACAATGCCATGGGAAATCAGCCTTCATAGTTCTGCTTTTCACAAAATAATTTATCAAATGCACTTCCTAGGTAAATGTAATCTGACTGCTTCAAGCAGCCAGGCAACGTTAGGGGAAATACCTAGCTCATTTTACTGGATTGCTGAAGGAAAAAAGCTGAAAAACCAGCTGCTTCTCCAGCTCAAACTCTGTTCATCTTCTACGCCTGCTACTTTCCACGATAACTCTACTAACCCACCAGGTAAGAGATCTGCCATTCTGCAAATGCTAGCAAAAAGAATTTTTCACAAGATAACGTTACTGTAAGCAAAGGAAAAGGACCCGAGCCCATCAGAAGGGTCTTGCCCCCACTCCCTTTCAACCACTAAATTAATCGTGAAGAGCCTTTGTAGTTCTGCATGTGGAATGCTCTTTTTAAGATTCAAAATAGTTCACTAATCCACCTCCTCCCTGTCCCAGAAAACGAAGTCCATCCCAGGTAATTTCTAAATCGAGTTTTACACAAAAGCTAAGCTTTTTCTCAAGCAAGTACCCAGCAGTAAGTACAGCATATGAAGTTTTCAGCTAATGACTAGAATGAAGGTAATCTCCAGTGTGACACAAGTCACCCATTGTAAAGACATTTACTGCAGAAAGTATTTTACTACCTCCTAAAAAGCTATGCTTACATGCTTTGAACATGAATGGAAAAAGCTTTAACTGGAGGAAAACATCAGGAGGCCAAGCTGGCTGTAAGCACCTCTGTAAAGCACACGCTTGCGTGCCAGTTCGGCGTCCGCCAACAGCTGAACATTCTCACTGCAGTCTTAAAGCCAAGCGGTCAAAGTACAAGCGCTGATCTTTAGAAGATGTGGGTGAGGCAGCGGCACACCTTGTGTTACAGTGTGACCCAGCGCTTCAGAGCCACCACGCGAGCTACTCCTGTTCCTTCAAGATCAAGTCCGTCTCAAACCTCATTGCAATTTGGTGCATTCACTTTAGGAAATGATTTTTGAGTGTGTGATTTACGACAGTGCTGTTTCTTTTGTTGTTGGTTTTTGTTTTGTACAGAAGTTAGTAATTTGTCATCTCTGAAAAAAAAAATTAGATATTTTCCATTTGTACTCTATGGTTTACTGTGACCAGCCTTCAATCTGTGCTCAACACACATGTGGTTTGAGGAATGCACTGCTGCAGTAATTTCAAGAAGTTGCCTCATTTAATACTGTAGCAATGCTCTCCCTTGAAATGGGGGGGGAATTACTTAATGAAAGACAAGTACAGTGCTATGACAAAGGTTTTAATAGACCCCCAAATATCACCACTCACAGCAGACACTTTCCAGACCACTTCAGTAGCTTCCCCTAGTCATCCCATGGCATTGCACTGAGTTTTCCTCTCTCCTGAACTGACACGCTTGTCCAATAGCATAGCCAGGTCAAAACCACACAGCTTCCTCCCCGTAAGTCTGTAAATACCCTGCAGACTGCCAAGCTCACTCTGATTTAAAGTGTCATTTTGCAAAATATGAGCTTAAACATACATTCGCATTTCAGGTTAAGTATGTCAAAGTATATTTTATTGACACTCTCCAAACAGCCTGCTAGAGGGGAATATCAGTTGTTTGTTTTTTTCTTTTGTTTTTAAAAGCCAACTACAGTTTTTAGCTTGCATTCAGTGTAAAAACTTGGAGGTATAAACAGAAGCCTGGAGTAAAAATATTAAGTCCGTTTCCCATCCCACAGTGCAGAAAACCAGTAACAATGGTATTTACTCTACATTCTAAGTGTTCCCATGTTCAATTCCACATATATGTTTCTCCTCTAAATAAACTTCTGATAACTTATGTACAAATCAGATGTCCAACATCTGTTCTTTAATATAAATATGTAATCTTCATGGCTGAAACATTACAAGGGTTGATCAAAAGTACAGAAAAATCCATTTAATAATTTTTTAAACACTGCCATTACAAAAAAAACTTTAAACCCAAATGACCTTAGAATGATAGATATTTCTTCCCCATAAAAATGCATTGCTCATTCAATATGCAAAGAATTATTGCATAACTGAATCACTTGAGCTACAATCAAGTCTGAAGGACACGTGCTGCACAGCCCATTCTAGCAAATGCTAGCTGTGGAAAAAAAAAAGATGTATCAGAAGAAAGTAAGTACTAGCATATTTTTAAATGAAATGCGACAAACTCAAGTATTGTCCTCGTACTACTCAGACTTAAGGCAATCAAGGGTTGAGAGGTTTCAGTTTGGCATAGAGCTGCATCAAGGTCTCCTTTTCCCCCCATTAATACACTTGTTTTAACATATTTTAGAGTGCTGCAGACAGTATTTTGCTATACATGTTAAGTACAATCCAGCGTGATGTGACTGATCAGTAACCCAGTTTAATAACTCTGATTACACTGAGCGGATCAAATTTAAGTGACTATTTATTTCTCCACCACTTAAGTTTTCCAGCATGGATTTCCAAGCTGGTACAAAAATATAGAGAAAACATTCAATGTCTACCCTCCTCTCAAAGTAACTGATATTGTGACTTGCATCCATTCTTGGGGTACTCTAGAACTTAAGGGTTCAAAATAGATTCAAAAGTCAAATAATACTCAACTTTACAAAGGACAATTATATGCAGCAAAAATACTTTTATATAAACATACGCACAGTAGATCAAAAAGTCAACAGGCATTTCTTTATGGCTTTTTTCACTGAGGTACTGCTGTAACATCCAGCAACAGGATGCAACTGCTTGTAAGGTATGAAAGCCACATTCATAAGCTGTACCACTAACTCATGACAAGTGGCAACAGACTGCAAATCCAAGACTGTCTTTGCTTCTGTGTGGAGGGTCTCAGTGCAAGCTTCAGAAAGCCTCAAAGGCAACTGGGATAAGCAAGGAAATTAGAATGAAAATCTCTCCGCTAAAAGGAGAGGAAAAAAATACCCATAGCAAACTAGAATCTCTGTCAGGCCATTTCCTACGATTAACAGCAAACATTTGGGACTTAATATTCCAAGGCAGCAAGGGAGTATAGCACAGCAGAACACCCAAGACTTGAAATGTTCAGTTTAGCTTAAGGATCAAATACAAGAGCTCAGTGCACGCAGAAGCCTAGAAAAGCCAAGCTGCAATTACAATACTACACAAGGTAAAGTTCTGCAAGCCAAAGATGAACGCTGTCAGAAAGTATGAGGTTGACAAGCACGTGACTTCAGCGGATGCCACAGCAGACAGAAAATCCCTGGTGACCACAAGTTTATTCCTCAGCTGTGAAAAGCTTATGCTTGAAAGCACACTTAAGTTACACTTTCCCGTTTGTTTTACCTTGGGGAGAAATGCAGACGTATTAATAGTTTCTAGCATTTTTAGCAAAAGGGGAAGAGGGTTTATGTTAAAAGTAATTTTGCAGATTCCCCATGATTGTTGCTGTATGAATTTAGTATTCTACCTTTACCTCAGAAAATAACGTATTTTTTGTATAAAGCAGCCATATGGGCTTTTCCAGCCTAGACTTCTGTTTTTGTTACACCTATGCTAAAAATGTGTTTCTGCAATAAATACTGTTAGAGTGAAACGGAAGTTCAAAATATACTGCTAAAGGTTGCTTGTGTTTTTATAAAACCCCACAAACCCACTCAGCAGGCTGCAGATACTTGAATTCCTTAGATCAGGATACAGCACAACATTTTAAACTCAGAGCTTAGCCACATACAGTTCATACTTTAATATATACACTTTATAACATATCACTACTTAGATCAACAAATTCATCATCCCGCTTGACCAAGTCATCTTCATCTTCCAAGTCTTTCCAGGTGCTAGTGGGTAAAGCTGGTTTGACAGACTGTCTCTGAAGTAAAGCAAATGGAAACAAGGATGACAAACGGGCAGAATTTCTCAGCATTGGAACAGCATGTGTATCTCCAGAAATAGCTTGACTGTGTTCTTCATCCATTTTCACCTGCAAGCTTTGCACTTCCTCCATCAAGTCCAAAATCCTGGCAGCCGTGGCTATTGTACCACCACCATGGAGCTGGGCTTCAGGAATCCATCGTAAATACCGTTGCGCCCAGACTTTGATTTCAGGCCCATCAATGCGAGGTAACAGAAGACCGTGATAGTCAACAGGTTTACTATGCCAGCTATCATAAAATTCCCTGAAGCTATTAGGAGGTTCATCTGAAGAATTAATGAACTTGCCAATTCTTTTACCCAGAATGTTTTTAATTAAATGATCTGTTTCCTCCCTGAAAAATCCTCTCTTTGGGGAAGATTTTGTTTGTGTTAATGGCAAAGAAAGCTGCCGCTGATGCTTTAAGGGGAAAGAAAAAGAAAAACAAAGATAAACGTTGATGGGACTTTTAAAAAAAAAACATCCTAAGAGGAAGAAAAATGTTAAGTTGTATTCAGAAACTACTTGCAAGCAATGAAGTGGCTTCACCACAGCCATGCCTCTGCTACAGTGTCTAAAACTGTTACTCTTCAATGGCTAATACACCAAATACTTCACACAGCTTATTTTGTACTGGAAGATACTTCCCCTGCAACTACGGCAGTGAACTAACACTGAATAAAGCATTCTTCTTTGAAAAAGGAAAATGCTTTTCATACAAGTATTACATATTTCCAAGTTTAATTTAAGCCAGCCACACAAAGAGTATTTGATTTAGGTTTTACTTCATCACTTCCTCACTGCTTCCCATCACACAAGTTCCATGCGTAATGCTGTAGATTACACTAACAGTGTCTCACCTGAGAATGCTCTTGTACAGAACAGTTTAACATAACACGGGAACTAAAAAAAATCAGGAACAGCTACCCTAAAAGCTTTTTTCTACTGAATTTGTGTCATTTTCCAGTAATGAGGTGATCCACCTATAATACTCCATACTCTGAACAGATTTTGTTTCTGGGTTTTGTTTGCGTTTTTAATGCATGCGCACACTCCCACTATATTCAAGACAAAATTAGGGAGGCAATTATAAACCTGCTATGTGTTTCAATTAAGTACTCTGTGGAACAACAAAATAAAATCACTTCAAGTGTGTCATTACAACTCACCTGGATGTTAAGTCCTATGAGGAAGTTATTAGTGAACTTACACAAAACTACAAATAAGTCCATGGCTGTGCACAGTTACTGTGAAAACAGCGACTGGAAAACTGAGGAGGATGCAAGCAGCACTCTTAAGACCCAGGTGAGTGAGGTGTACGCATTGTTAATTAAATGTTGGCACTAATGCTTCCACTGTAAGTACACTGGAAGTATAACTAAGTTGTACCTTTGTGTTTTTGGTTTTTTTTTTTTTTTGAAATTATAGAAATAACAGGTAAAGAAGCTAGTATCTTACTTTGAATCGTGAAGTTTTCCGTTGGCTTTTTTCTGGTTTTGGCTTCTCTGCATAAAGAGGGTTGTTCAGAAAAGCCTGGGCCTTGGGATCAAACTGCACAGACCAGTCCCACACAGTAAGAAATCTGAAAGGGCCACTTTGTGTCTTGAGGCTTTCACCAGTCTGCCAAAACAAACAGGTCACAATTAAGACTGCTAGAAAGGAATTCTGACCAAGTCAAGGTGAAATTAAGAAACCGGCTTTTCATAGAGGAGCCCACAGAGTTCTAACATTCGTGACTTCTACGTATTCAACAGCTGGACAACATTAATGGTAGTGAGTACAGACACAAAGGCTACCTGTATAGTATTCTCTGTAACTTAAGACAGTATTTGTTTTCGACAGTGTAATTAGACAGCACCAAGAATGTCTTTCACAGCTGAAAATGAGATGAAATAATCTGAGGAAAGAAAACATTTTGAAAACTGGGCAGGAGACAGACACTTCAATTCTTCAAACACAGGGGGCATGTTAGGATTATGGAATAAACCTCTCCAAACTTCAAAGTTAAGTGCAGTTATGCAGTGCTGCCAGTTTACATTTTATGGTCTGCACCTTATGTGCGAGACAGTGATCTTCACTTTTATTTTTAGGCTCTGTCCAGCCTTGCATAGGATACCCCCACTGCTTCCAGCTTCTTAGGCTAGAGAAAAAACAAACCAAATGTAAATCAACATTCAAGAAATGTTGATTTTGGAACAGAGTACACAACAAGGATTTTGTTTATTACGCAGGACAGGAATATTCTTCTTAGTTTAAGGGGCTCAGTTTTCATTGGAGAACAATAAATATGAAACTACAGCCCCACACTAGAAGTAATTATTTCTGAGTTATTTTCATTTGTCATTATAGACTCAGAAGTACTGAACTTGATTGCTTATACCCAAAGCTGCACTCATTCACCTTCAAGGCATCATCCTTCAATTAAATAGGGAAAAAACATGCTGCTAGTGAATTATTATTTTTTTTTTTTGAGTGTCCCCTGCTCGTTGGTCAAACCTGTTCTCCAACATACTGCATACACAAAACAACAAACCCTTACCGTATTAGTGTCTTTTTGATGTTGTGAGTTGAAGAAGAAAGTGCTAAAAATTGGCACATAGAGGCTGTCTGACAAGACAGTTAAGTAAGTTTCTGTGAACTCAAATGCTGGAGGATACTGTTGTACCAACTGCCAAACACAATTTAGCAAGAGCAGAAAAACAGGAGCCTAAAAGAAAATATTGCATCAGTTTCAGAAAAAAATACGTTCCATCGTACAGACCATTTACTTTACAGTATTTAGTGTCCCCAGACACAAATCTTAAGGAAAGCAATCTAGTGAACTACAGAACTGCTGTATATAACTTAGGCTGAACTCCGAAGTATCATCTGAACTACCCTCTGGCCAATTGTTGACAGAAGAGATTAATACTTTCTAACCCAAATTTGGGCACATTAACTCACTATAAAAGGTTGCACAGCAGCCACTTTCAAAGTTGACAGAGCAAAACTAGTTTATAGCAATTCTTGATCAGAACTAAACAGTTTACACCTATGATTTCCATTCTGTATAGCAAACTGATTTATTCCCAAAATACAAAAATATGGAGAAATGAGACTGCAACATCCAGCAGTACAGTATAAAACTAAACTCTAGATGTGACAAAAATATGTAATTCACTTGAGTTATTTTTATGGAATTTACCATTTAACACAGTTTAAAAGGACGTGAGATACATGTCTTTCAAAACACTCCAGACCAAAAGTGAAATTAGTATTCTTTTTAGTTAAAGACTCTGCTGAACTCCAAACAGCAAAAATAGTAACGCTATACAAAACATGCACCCATGAAGCAAAACAAAATTAAAGATCCTCAGACTAATTAGAACTTCTGGACTGACATCTAAATCCCTCCTTATGCTGAGTAAACTTTTGAATAGCACGTAAGGAAGATAAAGAAATCATACCTCTTCTTTGTCAGTTTTATGTAAGTGGTTACAACGATCCAAAAAGCCATGTCCTCCAATTACCCACTCCTTTTGAATAAGGCTCTGAAACCCTGACTTTGTTCTGCTGTATGAATCCATCATCACTTGAACCAGACTGGAGATTACACAGCACAGATCAGTAGCACTCTCTTCTACAGAGGAGAAGAAAAAGTTACATTGTCTACAAAGCCATTCCTAGAGTTTTTGATAAGGAAGCAAACAATTGCTAGCTTCACATAAACAAAACTGTACTTCAAACCCAGAGAAGCACACAATTCCTTACAAACTGTGTACCATCACAGAGAAGTTAAATCCATGTTTCTCGTACTGTTGTTTTTTTTGTGATAACTTAAAGTGTTTTTGTACACCTATACCAGGACAATACTTTGACAATTACACCTCCAAAAGCAAGCTTTTACTGCCGTAACTCGATCCCTACTCCTTCCAGTCTCCCACAGCGCATGTACTGCCCCCCCTGCCTTATGCTACCAGGACAGCTGTTCAACCCCACCCTTCCTACCCTGCATGCATCTTTTCACAAGGTGTGGCTGTGACTTAAAGGATCCTTGAACACATACACACACACACGCACACACGGTAAGGAGTGTGCAGCAGCACTGAAATTGTCTCCTCACACAATATGCATTCTCTGCCATTCAAGTGCCTTCTAGAAACATCTCTTCTTTGTTCTAGGTTTCTCAAATGGCAGTGTGGGGAAAAATCCCTTGGTCAGTAATAGAAAAGCGGGGTAATGGTTAACATTAAGTTTGTTCTTCTGTGCGACTGCTTTCCTCAATCCGGGCAAACAAACTGCTAAAGATGTGTACAATAAGCATACTCTTTAATAACGAGATTACATATTACTCAGTGTGCATCTAGAACAAAAACATCCTTCCAGAAAGTTCTCGTGCTTTATGTTCTGCGTGCATCTCTCTCTCCCCCACTTCGAAGTGCAGTAAAAGGTCTAGAAGACCTTTAATGAAAAGAAGTTCGGAAACGAAAACACATAAGAGGTAGATTAACTTTCATGCAAATTTATAGGCAGCTTATTCATAATGTATTCTTAGCCTGGAACTACACTTACCAGGTGTTTGTTTGTTTTTGTTTTGGTTGTTTTTTGTTTTGTTTTTAAACTACAGGAAGCACTTCCAGGAACATGTGAGCTTTAGCATACTTAAAGTAGCAGACACTTATGAATTGTACCAGCCTCTACTGTAATTACAAACTGACAGCTTAAGCTACATTTAAAGAAGTCCAAAAGAAAATTCANTAATATATTTAATTAATATATATATAAAATAGGATAATCTCAGGAAATTCTTACCTATAAGGAGAACATTTGTATGCTGCCTTTCCAGACACTCAACAACTTCTATGGCTTTCTTCAAGACTCGTCTATTGTCATAAAGAAAAAGATAAGTGAACATCTTAACAGCATCTTTAAAGTTAAGTCTTTCACAGTCTCCCCCAAAGAGGAGTTAAAATATCACACTATTGAAACTTGCCTAGTCCTTCAAAACAACAAAAACATGCTCGACTTCCGTAAATGAAAAATCGTTTCAAGACCAAGCTTCCAAGAGGTATCTTTATGTGGCAATCGATCATGCTTTCCATGTTCTCTGTACATTCAGCACACAATACAAAATTCTGTATCAGTACGAACCAGACACACACACACTGAAGTGTTACTATTGCTAAGATCCAGATCTTTATCCTGGAAAGGCATACAAGCGCCACACTTATTTTCAAGTCTACTACATAGTATGTTTCTCCCACAATTTCTTTTTGAGCAGCAAAGCAAAGGATCAGCAATCAGATCCTTTAAGCATGCAGAATATTTATTCAGAGATTGTTATTAAACAAGGAAGACTAAGTGTGATTAAAGATCATGTAAAGCCAGATGTAACATTGTTGGTTTCTAGTCCTAACTCTTCATAAAGTTGGTATTTTCAGCAAAAGTTTGCACACAAACTAGGATTCTTGCAACTGATTAGGTCACTAACAGAAGCTGACAGTATTTTCCAAGTGTGGAATTGTCAGATTCTTTGTTCAAGTATCTAGAACAGTTGAGAAGGTATTCCTGCTGACTGTAAGAGCCAAGAATAAGCTGATCCAGGAAGTAACTGGATCCAAGTATGGAAGCGACCAGTCTCAAAACAACTTAAGGGTAGGAACTTGGGCTGGTAAGGACTACTAGTTAGAATATTAGTATGTCAATGCATTTCTCAACATATAATCTTCACTAGAACCTCTCATTCAACATAAATTTAAGTTCTGGAATAAGGAATGAATAACAATGTCAATATTTGTTGATTATCACTCAGAATAGAAAGAACTGAAGCTGACTTCTGAAAACTGCAGAAGTACTTCATAGTAACATGCCGATCACAGAATAAGCTGACAGACAATTAAGCTAGCACAAAATAAGACTAAAAAATAAAGTAACCTCAGCATTCCACTATAACAAGCCTTAAGCTAGCCAACACCATTCCAAGACTTACTCACTGTGGACTGCTGAGAGAAGAAAAAACTTGAGGAACAATCAGGAGAGGAAGGGGACAAAACTAAGAACAACTGTCATCTTATAAATCTGTAGTGGGCTAACATCTTGAATACTGCAGTTCATCCCATCCTAAAGGATATTACAGAGGTAGAGAGTACAGAGAATGGCAAGGCTAGTCAGAGACATGGAACAGGTTTCATGCAAGAAAGAAAGGATTCTTCAGTTTGGAAAGAAGGTGACTAAGTACAGGAGGGAAATTACTGGATCTATAGTTTTTAATAGGTTTGCTGAAAGAGTTTTAATCAGAATGATCTGCTGCTTCTCACATCTTTTAATGTGGGAGGCTTAACAATTCTTCACTGCAAAAATACTGTGTCACATTGTAGAAATAAGACATACATAGGACAATAAGTCTGTCTTGGTTTCTTGAAATATGAAGGCGTTCTTCACCTTTCCAGTAGGAAAGAAAAATGCTCAAAAAATCCACTACAAATTCATTTAATAATCTGAAACCCAGAAAGTTATAGATATAGCAAACCTGATGATCTCTAGCCAGTTTGTGCTCTCCAATAATGAAAACCATTTCACGTCAGTTGCCCAGAAGTCTGTACTGTTATCTGATAATGAAACAAAAAAAGGTTTACTCATATGTAGCACTAATTAATAGCCATCCATTATATTCGCTCCCAGTTATGAAGGGTTATAAAACAACCAGTACTAAGGAGTTGGTAAATCCTAGTAACTATTAAAGTTGACACCCTGTTTATAACTAAACAAGGAAGCAAAGTAGTCTTACAAATATCAGTAAAGCTTTGTAGCATGACAGGCTTTTAGAATAAGTATGCTGTAGGTTCACAGTAGCCAAACCAAGTAAATAAATCTGTTGACAAAACGGACAAGGATAAGTTTAACCAGAGGAGATGAGTTCTTTCCTCTGAGTTCCAGTTGCCTAGATTTTAAAGCACAATCTACATAAAGCTTAACATAAGGAGGTAGGATTTTGAAAGTCATTACCATTGGAGCCAGACATGAATGGGTTTTAAAAGGGAGTTACGCAAATTTGAGATGGAAGACTACCAGGAAAAGTTACGCAGTTTTCACTACAGCAATAAAAAAAGGCATTAAAACACATCAAAAAGGGAACAAATAGGATAAACCAGGAGGCCAGTGCAACACCACAAAGTCATTAAACTCTTATGAATTTCAATAGGATGTCTGTAGCTGGTTAAACACAACCAAAATCTCTATTGCTTTTACTTCTACCAAAGTCAGCATTCAGAAACTGAAAGGCTCTCACTAGCCTACATAGCCAACTAAAACCAGAACAGGCCACCTTTCCTGCATAAGACACAAACCTTGAAGCCCAAGGTTTATGACAGTTTTATTACAACAGAAATATTTGAGATATACTGCACTTCCTCCCCACCACCCCGACAGCTTCAGTTCTTCATGCTTCTGTATACCTTTTCACCTCCCAAAGTCTCTCTATATGCTTCCAATGTTTACTCCCTACTCTTACTCACTTCTACATTGCTTTCTACAGCTTGCATCTATGATCCTCACGTGCACACACATGCATCTATTGATTTTGTCCCTGTATCTGTTCTGCCTCCATGCCTGCTTGGACCCCTCATTCTGATCATTACATATTAAAAACCCTTCCCTCCTCAACTGATTTCCCCTTGGCCACAGGAACTAGTTCTCTGCAACCTAAGCATTACAGTGCATCTTCAAAGCTCTCTGGTCAGTTCTGTTCACACTAAATGTCATTTTCTCCAATCTTTTCTGACTGACATCTTCAAATTCACTTCCAACCTTTAAGTATGATACCCTTTAAAGTATGTACATTACAGTACATCAGGAAAGACACCATTTACTCCCCAGTTCACTCTTCCCATCCAAATTTTGGAATATCCCCTTGCACTCGTCTGATGTTTCATTTAGCCTATGATCACTATTTGAAAGACCTCTACCCCATTCTGAACCAAGGCAAAATGACAGTACCAATTTGTAGTCCTCCAAAAAAAACCCAAACCAAATCATGATACCAAGGAAAAAGGATTTGCCTTCTTTGCCTGCAGAAAGATTACGTTTTCACCCAATGTGATTACTACACTCCGTTATGGAATATAAATGTGCTTTAGGTCTCTTACATTACTGACAGTCTAGAACTTAGTTTTACTTCAAAAATCTGAGTAGCCAAGTTTGGTGTGGTGGTCTGTTGAATGTTTTTTGTTGTTGTTGTTCAAGTGTACTGACTGGACTCATACAACGCTTGTATGCAGGCCTCTATAAACAATTGCTTGGTCTGAAAGTTCTGCTCCAGACAGTCAAAATAGGAATTTCTTTTTAAAAGCCACAACAAAACACTTCCAGACTGCTTTACCCTTAATCATGGTATTTTGCTTAATAACATCACAATGGAGAGCAAGCTTTCCCTTCCTCTCTATTTTCTAGAATAATGAAGAAATACTCCAGTAGGATTTGAGAACTGAAATGTTTAAAGTCTTATTCGAGGTGTGCAGGGAAATGGCATACACTGAGACTTGCGATCAGTCTAGCAAGACTAGTATTTGTCTCTGTAACATTTCAAAGAAGAGGAAAAATTTAAGAGGAACCACGTTTTCCTATCAAAATCCGCTTTCAAGAGGCTACCTACTATTGGTTTTGGCTTTCCTTAATAAGGATTTCTGTAATTGCAACTTCTCAGATTAGGCATGCATTCAGGAAATTTAAAATTACACTGAAAGTTACTTAAATCAAATTAACTAGGCATGTTTAGAACAAACATAATGGTTACTATGCTCAGATTTCAAAAAGCAACATTAAGGCAGTTGATTCCTGTAAGATTTTAATACTTCTGCAAAAAAGTTGCCTGAACAGTTCTCAACTCTGTGCTTAATGTTACATTCAGTGAACTACAGTTTACTAACAAAGCTTATTTAAGAGCTGCATGACAAAATGGAATGCATTTTTAACATCTCATTTTGTTTTAAATGTTGTAAAATGTATTAGTCTTATATTATTTGAATTTGCAATGTTTTGTGAGATGTTAAATGACTTAAATTCAAGCCTTAGCCTTTTTCCTATAGGAGGGTAAATTAATAGAAACTACATGAAAATATAGGAAATTGGTCTTAGCTCCCAAGTAGTACGAAAGATTCACTGTGGATTAGACCATGTAATTCTAGAAAGAAAAGAAAAATCTTCAGTACGAGCCTCTGCCAAATAGCTCGTATCCTAGACTTCTCTTCAGTGTCACCAAAGTCTTTACAACAAATTTACCAGAAGCCATTCATACTAATTCACAATCAATTTCAACTTAGTAGCTACATTCCATGTATAAAACTAGTAGGATTTAGGAACTGTATCTCGGCTACACTGCAAACATACAGTTCCTCAGCCATGATCAGTTCCTTTATGTCAAACAGCATCAGCCTTAGGTGAACTGTCCCCAGTGTTCAGCATGCCACCAGACAGAGGGTATTGCAACATTTACACTCGTTATCTTGTAGAAGACTCACTTTTCCAAGATGGTCCAACTGCACATTTTGCATATTTGCAAGTTGGCGTGGAGCCTTTATTATGCCAAGACGCGAGATTGAAGTACTGTTTCATGGCAGCAAACTAATTGAGGAGTCCCAGAAAAGAGACTGAAAGCCTAGATTACACTTTCCACATGGCTCCAGTTTTCACTCCTTCCAAGTGGACTTGCTATTTACAGTAGTTATGTATAGCTCTACAGTCAGAGTGACAACAGAATTTTAATCAGGCTCATGCCTCAAACGTTTTGAAGCGTGACTAATTTATAACAAAAGCAAGGGAAAAAATAATTAGCATTTAGTCTCAGCTCTTGACATAGCCTAAAGAATTAAAAAGCTTAACACTGAGCATTCAATTTCAGTGGACCAGAGAAAACGGAGAACTCACATCAATTTCAATCTAGCTAGTGTATTCAAACATTTAAACTCCAATAATAGTTGCTCTTTAAAAGATTTTCAGATACTGTGACTGCTTAGCAAGAGTTAATAAGTCTAGAACTACAGACCTCCATTAGCATGCCAGTCTTAAGCACAGCCCTCAGTTACATATTTAGAAGTCTGCTTTTAACCACCATCAGACGCAAAACACCAATCAAGACAAGCAATGTGTTCACTAGACATGATACAGCATTGTCATGCCTTGCATCTCAGTCATTTTAGTATCTAAACACTAAAGTTTGACTTACCTATCAAAAATAGCTGTTTAAATCTTGTGTATGCAGTCTGGATATCTTGCAGAGATGGAAGGCTGCTTGACAAGTCATCTGTCTTCAGGAGTTCATAGGGAGGTTTGCTAATTGTCTTATAGATTCTAGATGAAATCATCGAGAGATTAAAGCCTTCTGCTTCACAAGTCAAATAACGCACCAACTATCATCACTAAGACAAAGTTAATAGGCATGGTTTGGGAAACAGCTGTAAGACTAAGAGAAAATGCTTATGGCCTCCATCCATTTCTAAATACTGGTTGGAAGCCTATGACAATACTGCCTACAAGCTTATGACAAGTTTTGCTACTCAGTGTAAGAGGTGACTTTTACACTGATAAAATGATGTTCATGCATATTTGTGCAGTTTTATGAATATTACAAAGAATCCTTGACTTATTACTGCTTCTTTAGAAGGCATTGTCTTCACTACAGCCACCAAAATTACTTTAATAGCAGGCTATATACAGGCAAATCCAGAAAGACCAGATGGATAGAAACACCCAAATCTCCCAGTAGACACTTATTTTTCCTGACTTTTATCAAGTTACATTCTGACACTTAGCTGCCAGGTCTGCTCATGAAACACACAAGTCAAAGAAGAAATTATTTGGACTCAAACAAGACAGTGTACCTACTTTGTACTTCCCTACATATCTGCATTCTTTCCCTAGGAGGGGAGAAAAATGCTAGGACAAATGAAACTTTGGTTTGGACCCAGAATGACCCCTCTCATTCAGGCTCCAGAGGTTGTCTATGAGTAACGTACTTGAACAAATATCAGAGGTATTAGTAAATACCTCTGCTGTCATGCTGGCTTTTTATTGCCAAGATTTGGGAAAAGCTACTCTAGCTTATACTTCAGAAGTAAAGCCTTGCAGACACTTGGCCAGTACACTACAAAGTATCTTGTTTCCCCATTTGTTGTAGAACAGGAACCTGCTTTAAGTGAGAACTATAGGAGTCCACATGAGAAATGAAGATCATTACACCTACTGGACGATGCATCAGATCAAAAGAGAATTGAGCAGAAGCAATCATTTGTCTGTCACGATATTACTTCTAAATTGAAATAAACAATTTGTGCCAAAAGATCTGGCTCTAAGCAAGCCTTTTCAATAAAAGAAGCTGTTAATTGTACACATCTGCTATGTGGTTGAGTTCAGATTCCTACTACAACAGCACATTAACACACCCTTATGGACAACTTGCATATCTATTTTTAAATATCAGTGATTAACCACCAGTACTCCACTCCATAGCAAAAAACTATACACCAATACTACCCACAAGTTCAGATGGCCCCAGGCAAGGGATCAAAAAATCAGTTGATACCTTGTTACAGCTTACTGCAAGTTTTAATGCTGTTTCAAAATGTGAACATAAATGCTACAAGCCATCTATACTTCCCCACTTCAGAGGGAAATGCTAGAGTATCTGCAGGAAGGGTCAAAAGCCTTTCCCATGCAAGAGTAATTAATCTTAAAAACAAAAAGAGGTTTAAGAGCCTAACAAGCTATCATCTGTTAGTTCTGTATGACTAACAGGCTCCCCATCCATGGGAACACAGAGCTCACGGTGAAGCTGTACAAACTGTACCTACTGACCTGATCTTATAACTTGCTCCTAAGAGAGAAGTTCCCTCCAGGACACCAAATAAGTTTAAATAACAGGCCAGAGGAAAAGAATAGCAACAAGTCATTGCTGTGACTCCCAGACATGCAGCTATGCTCTTAAAAGAATTTAAGTTAAGTTCAGCATTTTTCAAACAGCTGAGTAAGATCAGCTCAGTAACTCGGCTGAAACAAAGTACTGTCTTGCCACCATATCTGAAAGTAGCAATAGTGAACCGTTAAATTGTCTAAAGTGACCTAGAATGGCTGAGACAAAGTTATATAAGAACAAGAATCTAGTTGAGAGGACAGCTGAGTTCAGAAAAGTTTAAAACCCCAGCTTGCAAACTCAAGTTCGGAGAGAGTCTGAACTTCACTTACTTGCAAGCACAATTGAGCCTGTCAGTTGATGATACTTTTACTGCACTTTACAGGGTTTGGTGCTGCTTTACTTAATAAGCCACAGTTTGTACATAGATTCATCTGGTATACATATTTCTGCAAGTAAGCCTTCAATGATGTTACAGTCCTGCACAACTGACCAATTATGTTGTTCGGCCAAGGGCTTAACCCCATTCCACTACAGAAAACTACTTTTAGATCTAGAAATTGTTTCCTGATGCGTGCAAGCTTAAAGATACAGCATATATGGAAAAAGAGAAGCAAGGTCCATACCAAGCAAAGTGTTGTGGACAGAATAGCTATTACTGACCCATCCAAGAAGGCTTTTTGCATTTGTGAAGTGCTGTCATCCTGTTCTTTGGGAAATGCAGACATTTTGAGAAGAGCAGCACCATTATGGCAAGACCAACACCAAATCTGCAGAAAGACATTTACCAGGTGATGTAAGTTGGTAAACTGTCCCATACAAAATAGTTGCCCAAGTGACTGAGTCATTACAAGAAATTTCTTTATGCTGTGCTTTGTTGAATGTTTGGGGTATTCAGTGAAACTATCAGTTATAGCAAACTCCTACATTTGCACTCCAACTACATGCCTCAGTACACTGTGTTATCACTTGCAAATTTTAAGTTAAAGCTTTATACAGGCACAGGGAAACATAAGCATAATGTCAGATTATATTAAAACATTACTTTCTCAACCCTGCTCACAGGTGAAAACTGGATCAAAATGGCTATGGCCAAATTATGTTGGAAGATATGCTAAAGATGGCTCCTGTAAGTAACTCATTAGTCATCAGTTTCTCCATGCAGATAGTATTTTTCTTATAGTTTGGCCTCAAGAGAAATCACAATAGATAAACTGCCATGCCTTTCCATGTGAACTGTACATAAAGAGTCATCTAGGCATACGAAACATGACACTAAACAGGAACTCCACAACTAAATCAAACTGCATTGTCACAGGCATTCCTTATAGCAAGTCAGTCCTCAAAGTTTCTTACTCCCTTTACACAATTTCTTGAGTCACACCTACTGCTTGAACCTCAAACTGATCTTTCAACTCACCGTGTGTCATGGTTTTGGCTGGGATATCATTGTTATCAATATTATTATTATGAAACCACAGATGTTATCACTACTATGGTTGCCATATGCCATGCTATGTGTCATATTAATGGTATTACAGCAAGAATCACCCAGACCAGATAAGGACAAATAAATTCTGATAGAATCGTACAAGTGCAGCGGTGATGGGCTCAGGACTGGCTTCAGCATGCAACAATCCAACATGATCTCTCCTGCCCTGAAAGACTTATGACAGAAGCTAAGTCATGGAGTAAAAGAACTCAGTGAATATTTTATGAACATTCTATGGACATTTCATATGGGTGGCCCTCAGACTAAGAGAATGATCTCTGTAAATAAATCAAGGGGTGGTGAGTAACAAGGATGTATTGGAAAGTGCAGGACTTTAACATGATGTATGGTCATAGAAATGGTATAGAATAAGGGGTGGATATTGTCCTGGTTTTGGCTGGGATAGAGTTAAATTCTCTTTGTAGAGGTTCACACAATGCTGTGTTTTGGATTTTTTTGATGAAGATAATGGTGATGTTTTCATTTGCTACAGAGCAGTGTTTGTNCTGCTCAGGAACAGGCTGGGCATCAGTCAGCGGGTGGGGAGCAATTGCATTGTGCATTGCATTATGTGCACTTGATTGTATATTCTTTTACTATTATCATTATTATTATTTTCCCTTCCTTTTCTGTCCTATTAAACTCTCTTTATCTCAACCCAAGAGCCTTTACTTTTTTTTTTTATGATTCTCTCCCCCATCCCACTTGGTTGGGGGTCGGGGGGGAGAGTGAGCAAATAGCTGTGTGGTGCTTACCTGCCTGCCAGGTTAAACCACAACAGTATGAAATTAGGAGTCAGTATCCTTTTCCTCAGAAATACTACACGAGCCAAATCAGGAAGTTAAAGTTCTGTGCTACCTATTTACACCAGCAAAGAGGTGCATCTCAGAAGGATGCAGAAACCTCACAAACAAGGGTAGAAAAAGTGACTATATTGTCCTTTCACTGCCATCTCAGATTTAGTATGGTCAAGCCATTTGGACACTAGCTTCCCACAAAGGGAACAATGCAAGATGCAATTAAAAAAACTTCTGTATAATAGCCACTGTAATTTGTCTGGTCAACTATGTGAGGACAAGCAAACCAAGTTATTTTGAACTCTACTATTCGAAAGCATAAAGTAGACAGGACAGTACAGCACTATCTTCTCCACGGACTGATCAATTTAAGAGCATGAAGTTAGCATGGTCTTCATTGGCAAGTTTGATGTACACTCAGCAACTAAGATAAAAATATCATAAGTGAGGTTACTTTGCTTCTTGTTTCTGTTCTGTCTTTCCAGTTCTTAAACTGCAGTGCAAGGTAGGAAACCAAAGCCAACTTGCTATAGGGAGTAGAACAACATATTTAACTTCATTTTCTGTTGAGACTGGTAGAATTAGTTTTTCGTTTAGGCAGCATTTCTACAAATGCTGCATCATTACAGCCATACTACTTAACAGTACCCAAGCCAGCTAATTGGAGGTATTCAATGATCTCCACACATGCATGACCCTCACCTCAATATCCAAAGAGCATTTCAAGCCCTACATCCTGCCCCAGCTAAATGCCGGTCAGTACTCAGTCTCATGAAAAATAGGCTGATGGAAATACAGATTAGCAGTATGTACGGAGTATAGGACATCAGACATTTTATATAAGTAAATGAGGCTGTGAAACAGCAGACTATATGTTTTGCTTTACACTCTTTAGGGGAATACAGAATACTTTGTGTGCCTCTCCTTCCAAAAATCTGTTTTCCCTTCTACAGACTAAGTATACTAAACGTGAGTTGTTAAAAACAAGTTCTGAAAATAATATGCAGTAACATCTGAAGTGTTAGTTGAATTTTGTCTTCTCAATTAAATTTCTTGCCCTCAGCCATGCATATGTACTTACAGGAATGCCTCTGCCTTCATACTTCAAGATACTCTCTTCAGAAACACATATGGGAACAACGAAATACAAAGGCAACCTAAAAACGACAAAAAGAAGTTTCTTGCACTTGAGACCTGAACAAAGAACATCTCCAAGCTTCTTTTACTGATGGCGAGTGCTTTAGCCCACGTGCTAATTACGTATTCACTCTTACAGCTACAAAAGTCTTTCCAACTAGATAATTATATTGTCCTCAACACCCTCCCTTTATTTTCAGCTGGATAACATTTTCTTCCAACTTTGAGATGTTCATTATTTTCACTGCTACACTGCCCTGACTTTACAATGCTGCAATTAAGTCCTTCATCTAATTGTAACATCCAAGACTGATTGTTAAGACTGCCTCGGTTCTCTCACTTTTAGATGTTTCAAAGATATCCTTGTAACATCAGATAACTAAATCCATTTCTATGTCTTGTCAGCTGTTTGCGTCACAATTCAAGGATGTCATTTAATATCATGAATTTCCAGTATCAGACAGCACTTTTATGTTTGAGGCCCACAGAAGCAATAATAAGTACTTAATCTCAGTTTGGGTTTCAAGACAGCTCCAGAATGAATAATTAAGAATTAGCTCTACTTTGAAAACTCGCCTTTGTTTCCAAGGTCTGTGAAACTTTTCAAGATCTGACTATTGAACAGTAGTATGCAAAGTCTTGCATAGATCTCGAAGGGACCACTCACAGATACTCCTTAGCTAAACTGGCAGATGGACACATCTCCAACCTTCCACTACAGGAGATGCAATTTAACTTCCATTAGCACATTTGCGGATGTACTTTAAACCAGTTAATCATGTTACTTTTTTTTTTCCCTACTAAAACAATAGAAAACCTCAATTGCATGTAACAAATTTTACCAAAGTAAAGATGTGGAACTGATAACATCATCCTAACTGATAAATGCGACGAAGTGTAGGTACTAGATCTACGTATTTTCTGTTCCACTTTAAGGTGGTATTCTTCACCCCTGGAAATATTCAAAACTTGGCTGACTAAGCCTGACCTAACGCTGAAGTTAGGGGTTGTGTAAGATGATCTTCTGAGGTCCCAAATCAAACTATCCTACTAAACAAAATGGAAAACAGATCCTACAAAATGGTATAATGCTACCTTTTCACAATGACCATTAATTTTTGCAAGTATTAATGAGATGTATACATCTAAAGCTCATTATTAGACAGTGTAAGCTTACTTTTCAGAGACTCTGTAGCCTTCATTGGTAGTCACTGCTTTGTATTGCACATTCCCTTTTGTTCGTTCCAACTCATCACGCCAGTCCTCAAGGGTATCAAACATCACAGTTTGGTTTCTTCCATCTATTAGACATCCGTTATGTTAATTCAGATATTGCATTTCATTTAATACTCATTCTTTGATCACAGACAGGAGTTTTAACTGAACAGAACACTTCAGGCATTTGATAAGAATGGAAAACTGATTACAGCAGTTGCACTCAATTCAACTAAGATTTTTCCCATATTTCCATTTAGCCACCTCAGCAACAGTTATGGCAGCAAGCTGATTCAGCCACAGATCTTAATTAACAGCTACATAATTTATGGAGTAATGCCAATTGTTTTGGACACTGGTCATAATTAAGTATCCTGCTACACTGAAATAGGTAACAAATACCAAGCAGAGCTAGAATTTTCATGGAAGATAGGAGGTAAGTCAGATGAAAAATCAACAGCTGGAAGCAGAACATTGTTAACGAGCTGCAGGGGACAAGTTAAGATTTGAACATTATCACACTGCTACAGACATAAAACCCATTTTCTAAAGAATGTGAAGTAGGCATTTATTATTGAAGACAGTTGCTAAATTATAAAGGAATTCTGGCACAACACTTCAACATTGTTATAAAGACTAAGCTTCTTCCATGTTTTCTTAGTCTCTACCCGGAAAAACTTAGAATCTTTCTGATGTTTGTAGTTCAAACTGAATACCAGTTACAGCTGAAGCCTCAGGAACTACCTGAGCCAGCAATGTACCCGTACAGCAGAGAATGCCAACATATTCTTGGGCTGCATTAGGAAAACCACTGCCCACAGGCTGAGTGAGGTGATTATTGTTCTCGATTCAGCACTGGTGAGACCATGGCTGGAGTGCTGTATCCAGTGCTGGGCTCCCCAGTGCAAGACAGGCACAGGCATGCTGGACCAAGTCCAGTGAAGGCCCATTAAAGGCTTGTTGAAGCATTAGATATGACAGACTGAACACTGGGATCGTTCAGCCTGGAGGAGATAGCTCCATGGGATCTCGATGTATATAAACTCCTGACTGTTGGTGGATGGGGGAAGCAGGGAGTACAGAAGTTAGACTTCCAGAGGTATCCAGTGACATGACAAACAGCAGCGTGCACAAGTTGAAATACAGCAAGTTCCATTTAAACATAAGAATAAACTTCACTACGAGGATGGTCAAATAATAAAACAGGTTGCCCAGGCATTGTGGAGTCTGTCCCTAGAGATATCCAAAACCCAACCGGACGTGATGCTGGGGAACCTGTTCTAGTTGAGTCTACTCCGAGCAGTGCAGGGCACAGGGGAGGAGACAAGCAGGCACATGAGTAGTTGATCTCCAGGTTTCATCTAACCTCAACTAATTACGTGAAATACTTTGGTAAGTGTCCAATTAACATGTTAGGTGTACCAAAATATCCTTCTGCAAGAGGAGCAGGTGTGTTCCAGTGCACCAAGAATCAAGTTCTTAAAACAGCACTATTACTTCAGTTGAAGTCAAAACTATGAAAGGCTAGAAAGTGCACTAACAACTTTTTATCTTAATTTTGCAGCTTACTATATTATTCAGCCACATTTGATCAAGTGGGAAGGCTATGTAATAAGTTAGCTATCGGATAAGAGGATGTCAGACAACTACTGGAACCTCACTATACAAACGTATACTACTTTGTAGTTACCTAGGAGAAGCAGATTGCAAATAAGAGCAAAAAGGGAAATCCTTTCTGTTAGTTGCCACTGCAACTGTAATAATTTAAAAGTTAAGAGCAGGAAGTTTGGTTCACTGCAATGGTACAGAAAACAGTAATAAATATGCAAAATATATTCTAGATGAGACCACTCTGGGCAGAAGCACATGAAAAGCATTTGCATATACTGATCGGTTAGTTTTCAATCCAAACATGCTACTCTTGCTTGTAAAATTTCTGTGCAAGTACACTGGAGTACACAAAGATCAATCGTAGATTAGAGATTTTCAGCAACAAGTCTAACACCACATTACAAGCGAAAAATGAATCTTCAGAGGCAAGCTACTAACCAGGCAGAGTCATAAGCCAAGCACAAGCTCAGCTACTAAGTGTCCCAGACTGCTAAGGAACTAACAGCATGCAACAAATACAACCTAAAAATATAAAAACACTTACATGTGTTGTTTGGGGCAGCTGATGCATAAGAGAACAAAAACAAGCGTTTAAGCAGCTTAGGAGTCTGGCTATGATGAATTATGCCACTGACAATCTAGGAAAGGACCAAAAGTTAACACCCAAACAGACTAGCAAGACAGTCATTTTTTAGTCCCCTCTCCCAGGTTTTAAACAAAACTGCTCCACAGGCTTTATTCCCAACAGCTGAAAAGTAACTTTTGGAAAGCCTTCTCCCTTGTCTGCAGGACAATATACCTAACTTGACTCCATGAGAAGCATTATATGTGTTCCACTTACAGAATGATTCTTATTATTTAATTAAAGCTAGTAAGACCCCTAATTTGGAGTTCAGATTAACTTGTCAAAAGAACTCAAATTATCAGGAAAGTAACTGCTTTCATATGAGCAAGGCTGAAGTCCATGATGTAGTAAAATAGTATCATGAAAACACAGAATAGCTTTACAAGTTTGCCTAAGCTGAAGCTAATTATATATACTACTCTCAAGCTCCACTTTTCTTCAAAGAGCCAGTCCATATGATCTTTTTAACTGCTATACATAAAGATGTTTAATGAATAAGGTTAGCTTAAGTCTCTCTCTCTCTCGATTAGGAGTGCTCAGAAAACACTTCAACTTAAAGAGATCTCTCACCGTGAACTTTATCCTTCTCTCATCTCTGATGAGGAAACTAACACCCAACCCCAAGCTTAAAAAGAGAACACACAAATGAAGTTACTATACTTACTCTTTTTACTTCCTCTTCTTTTGTGTATCTCAGGCAGAAATTAAATACTCTAAGGTCTTTACAGTAGATAATTAACTTCTCTGGGTATTTTCTCAGTTGTCCAGTTAGAAGTTTCTTTTTCTCATCATAAACTGCAAAATTAAAAAGTAAATATCAAAAAGAACTCTGCCATTAGTTGATAAAACTATCCTTGCTTGACTTCTCAAAATTCAAGAAACTGATTCAAGCCCAAGTCAAAACAAGCATCTTACAACAGTATAGCAAGCTGTTACGCTGATACACCCAACTTTTTTTTTTATAAACCCACTCAAGCTATTCACTACAGGGTAGGAACTTAACTTACAGCAAACCAGCAGCTCAGTGATCACTTCTGTTCATGTTCTGACTGCATAATAAGTTCAAAGTTTTGAAATGTGTAAAGAACAGTTTAGCAGCTTTGCCCACGGGAGAGTCCCCAGACAACTGTGTTCATTCAGTTCCTTAAAAAAATTATTATTTTTTTTATACCATCGTAAAGCCCTCAAGACAGCCCATTGTTCACTTCTGTTTGAGAACATATCACTTCACATCTTCAAGTACTGCCAGCTAGGCCACTGGAAACAAAACCAAATTTTGTTTCTCATAACCATGCTCCAGTGTTCCCCCAAGTCCATTCCTTCACCAATCCACATCACCATTCATAAATACTCTGAATACTCTGAACACCAGCCCAAAGTCAGGCTGCTCAATAAAGCCCTCCCTACTGCTTACAAATTACCAGCCCTGTTCTTGCTTACTTTTTTTGTTATAAGCAACAGGCATTCCTGTCAGCCCCACTGCAAAACACCAAGTCCATTTTGATTGCCTTGTAAAGTAAACTCATTTTCTACCGCCTTGATATATCGAAGACATTAAGAATCTCATGAAACAGAGTTCCCTTAGACAAACAGAAGTTATTCTTCAGGAATTTGTCACCTGTACTCTCTGCTGTGCTACTGCTTAAATGAAATTAGTATCTCCATATTTATAGGAAACAGTTGGTACATTGAATAAGATACTTGTACACCAATCTTAATCAGACTTTGTGCAGTACATTTTTTGCTATGAATTATGGCATGTGGAAGGAATTGTTTTGTCTGTCCAGCAATATAAGTAATCAAAATGTAGATTGTACAAGTTTGAGGGACAAAGCTGGATTCTCTTGACAGATCTCATCTGTCATTTCATCATTAAACATAACTGCAGTTGCTCTTTCCAGACTACCCAAGCCTAGTCTCAAAGGCAAGAACTCTACCCATTTTCTAGAAAGGATATATAAGTACAGATCAAGAACATGGGCATTAGCAGGCATCTACAAGTGTGAGGCACGTTAAATCAAGAGCTGACCTACCTCCATAGATTTGATCCACACATTGCAGGGTTATGTCATTTTCTCCTATGATCTTATTCTTAAATTGTGGCTCCTAGAACATGAAAAAAATCTCAAAAAGCTTGCACTAAGCAGTAGCACCTTCAAGCATGTATTTGGTACGTATTTTAATATCAGCTTTACTCTTTTTATAAACTAAAGGCAGACCACCGAACAGTTATTAGAATACAGACAGACGCAGGTTATATAGGCATAATGTATAACTGCAGATCCAGTTTGATTAAGTCTCAACTATGGCTGCAATGTAGATAGTTTTTACTTTTCAAATAACTTCAAATTATGCGTTTCTAGTGATGGTCACTTTTTAAACTAGACTCATTGCAGTAAACAGGAAATACAGTAACTTCATGCAATCCAAGCTCTTTTATGAGAAGTTTCCTTGCTGTGGGAACCTGGCAGGAAACAGAAAGTGTCTTAAAAGAGTAAGTATCCCAAGTATTCTTGGGATGCTTATTCTAACATAAGAGTCAGATTTATCACCGGGCAAAATGAAGACCCAAGCCAATTCTCCATTAGGCTCCCTTCACCTATATCATTCCACAAATTCAGAGGTTAAAAAAGGGTATTTGAGTGATGCCACAATTAAACATTTATGTTAAATATTACTACCAGAAGGCTTATGTACACTACATGAGCAAGTTACATTTTATGTGAAGACAGTTGTGAACAGTCAGCCTCATTCAAATTATTTCCAGGTCTACACTACTCCGAATCAAGTGACTAACACTGAACTTCTATTGAGAGATATATAGCTGGCTCAGCATACCATAAACCTAGGATTTAACAAGCTAGTGATGGAACAGAAATTAGCAAGGTCACTACCAGGTTTAGAATACACCTCATGTGATCTAGGGAAAAGGCTCTGCAGCTTTGTCTGAATTCATTCCAGAAGGTCCCAAAGTCTATCTTGCTGTAGAAGCCTTAGTTTTCAACATTAAATTCCCTGAGATTTTACCCTAAGAAGCTTCTGACTACAATCAACACATGTCAAACTATTCTTCTCATTCTTGTTCACTTTCAAAATCATCCTGCACTCAAGAGCCATATACTAGCTTCTTCACTTGTATCACCTAAATGGACCAGCTTCACATGCTCCAGCACATCCATGGAAGTGTGCCATTACCACTGCTCTTTGACAACTCAGTTTGAGCACCTTTAAAAAAAAAGGAAACTAGACTCAACTCATTTCTAAGAATTGTGGACTTTTTAGTTTTTAAAATGTTTGTCAGCTCAAAGTCTTTGCAGTTGACACCTGAATCTGGAATAATGCAGAGCTTCACTAAACCACACAGCACTTATCTGGAACATTTCCACTGCGTATCAGCCTACTCAGTCTTATGCAACCGTAGAATGTTTCTGCAGATGTAGCCCAAATTCGAGTCTAATGTTATACAACAATAGAAGTATGTTTGACTGACACTTTTGCAATTGCTATTAGATAAGCAGTCAGAAATCAGGTTTAAATCAACTGTAGACTTAGCTCTCAAACCAATCCATTCTTTTAACTTAAGCTTTACATAATTACCAATTCACAAGGTAAAAAGAGTTATAAACTATATCTAACTGTAAATGTCCACATACAGACTTACAATATTTTCACTGAAATAGCCACTGGAGCTTGAGGAAGGATATGTATAGATCAAGTAGATGCAGACTGATCAACATTAGCCTGTGGCCATTAAAACTTTCTATAAGTCTATACTCAGTCTGTACTCTTACATAAAGGAGAGGTAAAATTATTTAGTCAAAGAAACACTATACTTCTTCAGAGCCTGTTTGGTCATAACGAGAAGACTTGTCTTCCTACATTATCATCTGAAGCAGAATCATCATCAAGGAAAGCAATCTTGAAGTTTGTGCATACAAGTTTCCCATAGGTGCCACGATTTGACCCATCTTCTTGTATGTACTTGTATACTGTGCTTGCCTCACAAAGCAGCAGTTCACCTGTATAAAACAAACATTAACTTGCAACATAACTGACATATATTGTTATTTCAACTTATCTTAAGCTCAGCATTTACATCCCAACAGCTTCTCATAACTGTATACCTGAGGATAATTCATCATTGTTAGACAAAGAGTAAGAGGCAGCTCCTGGAATGAGTACCTGGAGAGCCTCCCAGGTTATCGACATTACTAACGACAGACTGAACACTGTCCAGCTGAACACACACTGGAGTTCTGTAACCAGAAACACCTCTGTCACGACAAACTAACTGGTAGAAGAATAACATGTGGAGTTACAAAGAGCCACCACACTACTGTTTACCTGAAAAATCCAAATCCCAGTAAAGAATGGTTAATACAGTCAATGAACAAACTGAAAACTGTTCCAGTTTTCTGCACTGCTAAGCTCTTAACAATGCTGAAACATTTGAGTTAATTATTATAAGTTCATCATAGTTAGTCTTCCATAGCTTTGACTGGAGATGTGGTTTTTTTTTTTTTAAACATATATCCTAGGACTTAAGTTCTCAAACAAGTTTACATAAATAATGGTCAATGAACTTTTAATCTTCAAATTAGCAGGAACTGAACTTCAAGTTTAAGAAAATAAAGACAGGTTTTAACAGGTGTGAACAGCCAGACTAGTCTTTTCCAGAAAGTGCAGAAAACCTGACAAAACAACACTAATTTATTCTGAGCTTTTATTTGTATTTTATGTTAGCAACCTTATCTTTCCTGACCTTGGAAAACATTAACAGTATTTTAAAAGAAAGAATTGTAAATTTAACAAAAAAAAATCTTAACAGTGAATGAGGCATTGAAAGGCCTGAATAGCTCAAAGTAGAAGCAAAGCAACTAGAAGTTTAGTCTCCACTATTTCTTGGTCTTCGGTTCCAGAACAACAAAATCAAAACCATCTTTGAGAAACAGGACAAACCAAAGTATGGACAATTTTCCATATGCAGCTTACCTGAAAGATACTGTTCTCTATTAAAAAAATCCAATTTTTATAATTTTTTTCAGTAATCGATGCAGATACAGATACTTAAAACATTCAGCCTGAGTGGGTGGTTACCCCCAGACCTGTTTTACTACTCTGGACACAGATGTCACTTAGATGTTTGCTGTACACAAACAAGAACATTTATACATAATAAAATTAATCGTGTAAATTATATAATTCTAAATATACAACAGTTACCTGGTAATAAATGAGGATTTACTTCCTTTTCTATGGGTTCCTTTATGTGTATTTCCTACAGAGGAGAAGAAGAGTAATTACTTCTTTGCAGAGATCATACCTTTAATATATGCTGTAACTGCACCCTCTCTTAAATTCTTCACATTCTAGCTAACAGGAAAACTAAATTGAGAGTACTTCCTCTCCTAAACCAAGGAGAAAAAGGTTGCAGTACGTTCTGTCCACTTAAGGTCAGTGGTCTACTAGCTAGATAATTAAGTTAGACACCCACAGTGCCAGTTACAAACACAAGAAAGGAAACATATTACTTGCCTGAGGAACAGACAAAAATAAAGCATTACTAATACTATTTAAGTTCTTCCAGTACATGTAAATGAGTATGTGTAAACCTAGCGTTGCATCATCTCCCAGAGTTCATTCAAAAGCTCTTCCACATGACTAAATATTTGTTTCTAATGCACCCTTCGTAATTCTTCGTGCCTCATCCTTCATTACCCGTTTCTGCTTTTCTTATACGTATTACTGCAATCAAAGTATGTAAGTGACTTTAACAGCACTACTAAGATTATAGTGAAAGGATTTCATAATCTTGGAGCCAAGAGGTAAAACAAGTCACAGGATATCCTTTAGTCTGGACTCAAATTGCACAGAACAAACCTATGCAGCTCTCAGTATCACTTATTCTATCCTTGAGGTGCTGACAGTTGGGCTAGAAATCTCCAGCTGAAAGACTATTAAACCAGAGGACATGCTACACCCTTCCTGCTCAGCCAGATCAGAACTTCCTCCTGCAGTCAAAGTCACTTCACATGCACCAGAGTCTTTGTGGAAGAGTATTAGTTAACTGGAAACCCCCTGGGGCCACAGCAGTAAGCAAACTAATTTTAGTTTGTGCCCAGCATCCAAAGTCAGATTTTGCAAATCAAGGCAAGCAATCAAAAGGAGACATAAGCAATAGCAGTTTTGCTGGATTAAATACAGAAAAAAAACTCTGAGAGCATAAAAATAGCTTCCCTTTGCCATTCATATAAACACTTGCTCTCAAAGCTCAGAAGACCCAAGACAAAGCTTTAAGGCTGCATAGCAAAACTAAAAACACCAGGAAACTGTGTCATGAGAGCAGCAGAGACCTTCAAGGCGGGCTGACAGAGGTAAAGGTTCTAAAACAAAGTGGTGGCGTCGTGAAGAAAAAATTCTGACTACAGTTGGCAGCTAACAAAAAACAAAACACAATTTGTCACCTTTGACTTCTAAATCTGGATCTTGTACAAGTGATTTAGCTGACAATGTAAACTTTGATTAAAATAAGTCACTATACAAATATGGCTCAAGCCGAACACTGCTGCATTCAGAGAAGAAATATGAGTTCCCGATGTTGTGTCTTCACCACTGGCAGCTCTAAGCTAAACTTTGAGTTTCCTAGTCTTTACAGCTATGCCTTCACTGTCACTATTCATGTGCGCCTAAATGCACTGTTTGCTTACAAACTACATGCCAACAATCACTGCTATAAAACAGTAAAGCAGTATACTAGGTGTTTTCCCATTAGCTTTGGGAGATATCGTAAGGCACGTAGTGACTACTGCATATACATAAAGAGCTTAAATTTCATTCTTGCAGATATGAGTATCACTGCATTGGTACTGCAAGAAAACTAAACCAAAAACATTACTGACCCCAAAGAAGTCCTTTGAGCTTACATCCGTTTTTTAAAGTGCAATGAAGCTTTTGTAACAGAGTAAATTGGTTGTCTTCTGAAAGCAGTGAGAATTTTAAATAGCATCACAGCAAAATAGAGACTTCAGTCAAACATGTACTAGAAATCAGCTTTTAAAAATCCAATTTCATTATTTGTTGACAAAAAAGTCAAAGTGAAGTACTTACTACAGGCAGAATTCCTACACAACTGCTCCCAACCACACTGACCACCGACCCTCCAGAAGTAAGAGTTCTATTTGAGAGTCAACTCTTACATTCCCATAATAAAAGCATCAGTATCTTAAAGATGCTTTTCATACATACGCACTAGGGATGGCTAGAATGCAAGCAATGAACAGCTGAATGTTGCTGAAGAATCCATTCTGCTGCACTCATTTCCCAAGGAAGGACATTAAACTTAAATTCTACTAATGTCACATTTCATATTTGTTCTTTTGAAGAGAGAAGACAAAGATCTCTATAAGGAAAAGTTGTTAACTCCCCACGAGTCAGTGCAAGCTCTGTAGGTTAACCCAGAAGTTTAGCTAGTCTTTCTTCTCAGTTTCAACTTTTATTTTTCTAATGGTTTTCAGTTTGGGACAACATGGATCTTAGGACTGGCTTCAGTGCCTGTTGTCTTTCTCCTCATCACCGCTTTAGTCACAGGCCTACAGTTTATACCACCAGCACCATCCCCTTTACACCCAGGTTTGTGCAACTACATGGTGCAGTAATTCACACTTTGTAAGATCAGCTGGAAAGTGTTTCCTTCTGCTGTGCTTGGTTTTGTTGTTACTGCCTATTGTTAGCAGAACTGGCTCACCGACAGGTCAGGTGAGCACAGAAACAAAAGCAAGGCAAGCAGCAGAAGCAGGTCTATCCCTTTCAACAAGGGACTAAATCTGCTCAGACCTCAGGAAACTTCACCCTTTGACCTTCTGTTAAGGATGCAAGCAGTTTCCATATATCACCACTGAAAGTCACCCACACTTCCAGATAGATGCTTCTTCACCTGTATTTTCCGAATTCTGAGTGCCCCAAGGAGCGTCTTTGTACTCCTTCCTCAAGATACAACACAGGAAATCCCATCAGAGATATCCAAAGGACAGAGATACCCAGAGGACATCATGCAAGAAGTTTGGATTGCCTCAGAAATGATAAAAACAAAAAGCCCCGCTTTGCTGAAGGCTTTAGAAACTTCTTCCTTAGAAGTGCTTCCCACCTGTGCACTCACCATGTACTACAGGCCTTTTTCCAGATCATCTAAGTAAACAGCAAGAGGCAACGCATCAATACCTTATAGTTATCAATTACAACAGTACAGAGTACCCAGTCATGCTGAAACTGCCGCTGACAACATGTCACACCACACTAATTTGTTATGCATCACCCCTCTTACTAGTCCAAGCCAACCTCAGCTGACAGCACTATGAGAACTCTGGGAAAGGAGATACCACGCTCTTTGCGGATTCTCTGCTTCAATAGCTGGGAGACAACAGGCAAGAACCTGGTTTTCTTAAGGAAAGGCTCACCTCTTCCACTCTGGATACACTGACGCCCCAGGGATTTACCCAAGGATAAGGAACAACTGCATAGTTTGCAATACTCAGGGACTGCATTCAGCTTTCTCCCTGAAAAAAATATTAAAGATGCTGGAGTATATTCCCCAAGTCTGTCTGGGGAGATAGCTCTTTACCAAGTGCTGAAACACAAAAGAGCCACAAATATCAAGCTTAAGGCAGTAAGGTCAAGCAGCTGTTATGCTGTATTAACAGGGTCCTAACAGTTCGGGCAGGAGAGGGATCCCACATCCTGTTCTGCATCCTGGAGACTCACCACAACTGACAACAATTCCTCACCTCCCACTCCACAGGGAGATAAACAACTGTGGACAGAAAATGAGTAAAAAGTGAAAAACATTCCCTGCACACTAGCATTCACATCACTCAGATCTTGTCATGGAAATCAGATTTTTTTTTTTTTGAAAAATATGCAAAATACATATATAGGCCAATTGACACAGGATATTGCTCATCACTCTTAGCAAAGAGGACCACGCACATGGTCTGCTGCTGCAAGTCACGTGCTGCAAGCTCTGAACCCACCTTGCCCCACAGTAAGGTTTCCATTTGCCCATAGCCAGACATTTTCACTGGAGGTAGTACCAGTAATGGAAAACAGGGTTTTTAGTAAACATACTGTGAAAAACAACATTTATCAGATTCAAGTCATGAAGGAACCAGTTAACACTTCCAAGGTTTCAGGAGCACTGGCTGAAACATTCTTTCAAGGCTGAAAGCAGATAGTAGTGCTGTGAGAACACAAGATATTTTAATGTTGTTATACAGCTTTCACAAGTAAGCACTCCACAGAAAAGCTCTACATTTTGCTCAGGCTTGCTGTGAACTTACTTAACTATTTCACTACGAGACTGAAAGGGCTGAGATAGCTTTCTTAACTATATATTTATCTTTCAGTTGTAAAGTCAAACTGTATAATGAAATATTTGCAAGTTATTGTGCTTAAACAAGTGAATGTGGTATTCCTGAGTAAAATAAGTCAAACTTATGTCTAACAGTTCTACTGAAATTTCATGCAAAAAATGAAATACTGTACACATGCTTAGCATATACATAGCATTCAAAAGCAAACCAGAATACTTACTTGGTATTGTCTGAATGACTTTCTTGATTAAACAAGTCTAATCCCATGTTGTATTCCACACAATCCAGGGGAGATACTTACATTTTAATTAAAATAACATTACTGAAAATAGTCTCTAAATGCCTGTTTTCCTTCCTTTCATGACTGCGTTATCCAACAGCCCATTAGATCATAGCACATGTTTTCCACATCTGTTTCATCTTTTATCCTTTCCTCTTTCCTTACATTGTTCTGTCCATCTCCTCTGACTTCAGCGCCTGGCTTCCCCCACGTCAGTTCAGAGCCCAGCTGCCCACTTTGGTGACTTTTACTCCTTACACCACCCTTCACCCCCACCACCAGTCTAGACGGAGCACCATACTGCTTTAAAAGTGATCGCTACAGAACACATAAGATGGGAACACGTATTTGTGGTAGTTATGGGCTACTTAACTTCCACCTACGTTCCGTACTGGGCACATTCTGCATTTACCAAGTAAGCAACAGTTGGCACCTCTTTCCGTTCGTGTTTTGACTCTGCACACACTCCCAACCACAGAGCTCTGACTGGGCAAAGCAACAACCAGGCACCACTACTGCTGCTCTGAAATTATACAGAAGAGAATTACAGAATTTACAAGCAAGAAAATTTAGTTGTTTTTTTGTTTTTGTTTTTTAAAGGCTAATACAAGAACTAATATCCTATAGGGACCAACATGAAAGACTCAGCTTCACAGAATACACACAAAATTAAACAGTAAGCTTCAAATCGAATTTAACACACTTTTTTAGTCAAATTGAGATTTCATGGAAAATATGATCCAGCTTGTTAACCTTGTAACAGTCTTCCATTTTGAAATTTTAAAGTTAGAAAACCTGAAATAATTCACTGGTTCTGGTTTCTGTGTCTCCATAGACAAATATTCCTAGCTTATGATCAGACATGTCAAAACACTGACGTTTATACCCTAGTGTTCACCCCATTTCCTGCAGGGTAGCCAAGTCTGTCCTGAGGGGAAGTGTGTCATTAATATCAACATCCTATGGGCTCGCTCTCAACAGACCATTGATTGATCTGCGGTTCCACAGACCAGAGCAAAACTAGGTTATATTTAGTTGGATGTCAAAAACTCCACTTTTCCAGACATCCTGGGAAACACAGCGGAAGCCACTTCCGTTCCTTAACAAATAGCATTTTCTGTTCACACCTTACTTCTATCTTGTCATATACTATTAACATGAATTGAATTCCTGTTTCTCTTCATGTTTAAACAAACAAACCAAAAGCACTTTAAAGCTAACTTGATTTTATTGGACATTACCTTGTGTGTCCCTCAGGTGTGACCAAGGGAGGCTAAACAAGCCAGGCCTAGAACAAAACTCAGCTCTGCCTGTTGCACTGTCTCATCACAGGGCTCCCCTAACCTAGAACGAGGTCTCAAACAACTTTCCAGGCAAACAAGGACAAGCCCAATAAATCTGAAGGTTGCAACATGAAGGACTACACTGTACCACTATTATATTGCTCTGTACTACATAGCGGTGGCCAGAAAATCTTGTTGCAAGGCAGGAGCATAGCCAGATACAAAGCAAGGCTCCATACATTCATAGACAGGTCCATTATTAACTCGGATGCTATCTAGATGTAACCTCAAGCTCATGAAGTCCCTGAACTGCTCTTTCCCACCTTCTGACGGGGTCTACCAGAGGAAGCACCACACTACACATACCTGTCACCTATGCACTCCCCCAGGCATCTGCTGCTGAAAGAGACAGGCTGTAGTCTGCCCCAGTACAGCAGTTACAGTATCTTGGTGAAAGTTTCCAGTGGACCAAACTATTTCCCACATAAGAGGGACTGAAGTATTTGCACTGTTTTACCAGTCTATCCCAGTTAAAACTCAGCTACATGGAAGTTAACATACAGAAAGTGTGTTCAGAAGGTTATTATTCCGTATTCTGTGTATGCATGAGTTCCTTGACAGATACTCACTTCTGCTTGTTTTAGGATATCTAACGAACATGCTTTTGCAGATCCCCAAATAGCCTCACAGGTTTCACCATATACTTAAAGTACTTCTAATCCTTATAAAAACCACTAAAGTCTTCAGCTTCCCGTGTAACCATCCCATAAGGCAATTATAGGTTGTCAGAAGGACAGCAGTGCCCTACAGAGCAAAGAGTTAAACTTGCTTTACTTGCTACCAGCATCTGACCTCAGTTTCACTGAGCTTTCTGAAGCTGCAAAGAGATGGCAGCTTTGTGGGAGAAGTCAGGTTTGTATTTCAAAGCATCTATTGCAATAGCCCACAAAATCCTTAAATTTAAAGTGTATCACGGAGGTGGTTAAAAGCAGAAGAAACAAAGAGCAAATGACTGCGAGCTCTGGTACATCAGGATATTTCATTAAGAACTTCATCTTCCAATGTTAAGTACCTTCATTATCCTTCCTGTAGCCATCAAGACCTGAGGAGCTACGCTACAGTAGTTACTGTCATGTTAAAGTACTCTTTGTCATTTGGTGTCTTACTGTACTACGTATATTTGACTTCTAACTTTACTGAAAAAAAGTGGCCAGTGGGAAAAGTTTAATCATCCAGCGTGCTTGTTTAAATGGTGAAATATCCTTCAGTAAGTCCAACAAGTGAAGCTCCTACCTTCACAAAATTCAGTTTCCACAGCACAGACGTTTTTGTGTATTTGTACAACAAACACTTTCCTAAGGTGAAAGGCTGACTTAACACAGATTAATCTGCAGACTCAAGAAATCTCTGTGCCTATTGTTTATATCCTTTTTCGTTGTGGAGTATAAGGAAGATAGAAAGCTTTTTGAAGTAAACTGTCAAAACTACAGGTCACCAGGGCTGAAAAACCTATAAAGACAGAATTGCTGCCACAAAATAAGGAAGTAAGTTTTAAATAGCACAGCTGACTTAAACAGGCCATAATAATTCCACTTCGGTATTTCAGAGCCAGTGAAAAATAAAACAGTAGATCCTCCAAGGTCCCATCAGTGATAAACTCAGTACTAATTAACAAGATACGGAAAACATTTCCCTTAAGCTATCAAGAGGACTGAAGTTAAGAAGAACCAGTTTGACACAGCTTACAAAGAACTATGGAGAAAGAAACGAGCCCAAATGGCTAGTTTTCACGAAGATTAATCTTCCTAGACAACAGTTTTTACTGGTAATAAGAATGAACTAACACTGAATAACAACCCCGAGCTACTAACATCCACTAGCAGTATGTCCTCAGTAAATCGATCTAAAGCCACTCCAGCCAAACTACCAACAGAACACCCAACAAATAAGTGAAAGGACAACAGGAAGAACAACACAAAAGAAGTGCACACTCACGAGTTGAACACTGAGCTGCTAAGGACAGAGACCCAGGCTTTAGTGCAGCGCAGCTGAAAACGGAGAGTTGGCAAATACAGAGCAGACATCAGAAACGAAGCGATGCCAGGGCACGTTACGAAGAGAAGCAGGTTTGGAAAGCCCCGTCTTACAAGGCTGAAGAGCCACGGAGACAGCTTGACATCTGCTCCCCGCCGCCGGAGAGCGAGTCGAGCGAAGCACCAGCAAGCCGTCAGCTCGGCAGCAGCCACCCATGCGCACCGCCCAGCCCTCGGGCGAAGCAGCAGGCACGGGGCTGCCGCCGCGGGGCCGGCACGCACCCCACGGGCACCACTCGCGCACGCCCCGGGGCTCCCACCCCACCTCGCCCGCACCGGCCCTGCCCCGTCCCAGGTGCGCGCCGCCAAGGCCTTCACAGAGAAACCTCCGCGGGGAAACCCGACGGACGGACGGACAGACGGACGAGAGGAAGCGCCGCGCCGGGGGAGCCCGCGCAGCACCGACCCGGAGACCCTGAGGAGACCCTGAGGAGACCCTGAGGAGACCCTGAGGAGACCCTCGCTCCCCCCGGCAAGCGGGCCGGCGCTGCGGCAGCCTGACAGCCGCCCTCGGCCCCTCCGGCTCCCCGCGGCGGTGCTCCCTTCTCCCGCAGGGCCGCGCCCACCCGCCGGCCCCGCACCTCCGGGCTGATGTAGGACACGAAGGAAGGCTTGGCCGCCTTGGCCCCGCTGCCCAACATGGCTCCGGCCGCCTCCCGTCTGCCCCAGGAGCCGGCGGCGGCACCGGCGCCACTCCCCAGGGCTCCTCCTCAGCGGGGCCGCGGCGGCGGCTACGGCAACAGCGCGGGCGGCNACCGCCCCCGCCCGCCCCGCCGCCGGCCATTTCTCAGGCACCGCCTCCCTGCTGCGCCCGCCCTCACTGGGCACCGCCTCTGTCAGTCACGAGCGCGCCCTCCTCCTATTGGCCGCGAGGGGGCTGGCAGCTGCGGGGCGGGGGCTCCGCGCGCTCGCGCGCTGCCGGGGTGTTGCAGCAGCGCCGGGTCGGTGCGAGCCCCGCCGCCGTGCCGCCTTTGCACAGCGGGTAATTAGCGCTGCTAATGAGCCCCGGCTGCTCGGGCGTTTGGTTGCTTGTGGAGGCCGAGCTGCTGTGCGGGGATGGAGCGGTGCAGCCGGGCTGCCCCTCCGCCGGACCGACAGTAGCAACCCAGGCTGCGATTTACATGCGGAGTAGACTTTATGGAAATGTTGGGTGGTTTTGTTTGTTTGTTTGTTTTTGTTTTGTTTTTCCCAAAGTAAAACATGCTTCACAAACGTCAGCAGGACGTGAGCATCAGTAGGTCTTTCACATATTAATGGTAAGCACTTTTCATTTCCCCCCGCTCCTTTTGTTAGAGTGCTTCGCTTTATCTACCCCAAGCCCAGACGTAGGAAAAGGAAGCAGAAGTACATGCGGTCATGAGACGGCATTCATCAAAATAAAACGGAGTGACTCTTGTAAATCAGAAGTTAATTCCCCTTGTTTCGGTCCCAAGCTCAAAGAATGAGCTGGGTTTGATCACCTTCTGCCTGAAAAAAGAAAAAAAAAAAAAAAAAAAAAAAAAAAAAAAAAAAAAAAAAAAAAAAAAAAAAAAAAAAAAAAAAAAAAAAAAAAAAAAAACCTCAGAGGTCAGGTTTCATTAGCAGTTTCACAAGGGCTGCCCTGCTGCGTCATCCCACGCAGAAGAGCTCTCGTGTTTCTCCCCACAGCTGCTCCCACACCATTCCTCCACGCTGCGTCTGGTCTCAGCTGCGTAGGTCAAAACGCAGCCCACGAGGTTACACTGGTGTAAATCCAGGGGAGGGGAAATCTGGGAGGTACGCAAAGAAAGAGAATAATGCCATTAAAAAAAAAAACAAGCAGTTGAAGTTACAGTGGCAATAGCAGGGTTACCTCCAAGCGATCTCTGACGTTTACAGCAGACGAAAGAGAAGACATTTACAGAAGGCGAAAAGCAGCTATTTAATGGCACAGCACATATGGAAGGGGAAGGGATGTTTTGACACTGGGCCAGAGTCTTAACTCTGATGGAAAGTGCAAAAGGAGCTTTGATTCCCACAGAGCACATGGGAATTCGTTCTTCAACATCTCATCAAAAAAGTTGCATCCAAAAATTCGGAAAGTAACCGCTATTCTATGTCAGCAAAACATCCCCGTAGCCCCCTGTCCCGTCCCTGGTGGTAAGCGGTGGCTGATGCTTAGGAGAGGAGGGCAGGTGGGGAAGCAGGAGCGCTCCGTCCGGGGGCTTGCTCCCCCCGTGTGCAGGGCTGAACCCGCTGCAGAAGAGATTTGAAGCCCTTTTCCAGGAATTTGAGGGCCGGCTTTGGATCCCTGTGTCATCAGTAAGGGTTTTCATGTTTTTGAAATGGAAGGAACAAAGCTACTACAGGTGCGAGCTACCTTCCCTCAGGAAAGTACATATGCACCTGAAAAGGCCAGCTGCAGCCCCAAGTCACTGTGCCCCAGCAACCACAGGGCGCTGGGGCTTCGTTCTCTTCCACTTCCCCCAAAAGACCTCTGTGCGCTGCCTTCTCCCTTTCTCTCTTCAAAACCAGTTCCTGGGGTGGGGTATTCACGTCTTCCCACGTAACTCGCAAATGGCGAGTCTAGTTCTGTGCTCCCAACAACTTTCTGTCCGTTTTAAAATGAAAGTGAGCGGGTCAAATCCCGGCATTTAATTTTATTCAATTTTAGATGCATGCCAATGACAGTCATGCAAATGTGGGAGAGTGAAATTTTGTGAAGAGTCAAATTTTAGTTTGTCTGCGGTGGGTGAAGAACATCTGGCATTTCACTGCCCCTATTTTATCATGGTCTTTTTTTAAGCCTGCTCCTGATATTTTGCATTCCTTCTGAAAATATAATCACAGTATTTACCTCTAAAGCTGTCTGCAGGAGAGAAACTCACAGACCAATTCCACTCTTCCCATGGACAGAGATTGCTTTGTTTAAAAAACTTACATGCCATGAATTTGAGTAATTCTTTGGGCCAAATTCTCAGCTGTGCCCAGGGCTTGGTGGAGCAGCTGATGGAGGGGAGCCACAAAGGAGCCATTTGCAGCTTTCCTATCAGTTCTCTTTCAGAGATCTTCTTAGCTACCACAAATCGTGTCTCCTGCTTTCCTTTGGGGCAGTCCTCCCTCCTCGTCGGAGTCGCCTTGGCACCATGGGTCCCACACAGCCTGGATAAGGCATTGTCCCAGGCGATTGCTGGAGCGCACCTGGCAAAGATCACCGAAAATGGCTTTACGCCAGGTTTCAGCTTTTCTGCTGAAATGGGGCCATTTGAGAGCCGAGTCCATCCACAGCCTGAGTTAGTAGCCTCTGGGTGTTTAAAGCTAGCGTTGTGGCAACACTACTGCTGGGATACACGTCCTCTCTTGGGAAGGATCTGAATGTTTGTCTCCTGCCAAATAGGATCTGGAGTCAAGTCAAAGATCTATTAATTGAATTGTTTGTGATGGCAGAAATGCCTTGCCGTCATTCTTCAGGCCTCCAAGAAAGGAGATTCAGAGAGGAGCCTGGCTTGGGATCCACTCTTCATGCATGTTTACACAGACACGGGTCTCCTCCCTGCTCCTCTCTGCTTCCCGTAGACTTTGTAGGTTGGGCAGGTTTAAGTGGTAAAATCCGTTCCTGAGCGTTGAGCACACTTGAATGACTATGTCTGAATCTCTACTCCCTATTTCCTCATTTTGAAGAAAACAGAGGGATGCTTTGCCCTACTGTAGGTCTGCAAAGGCACAGGTGGATGCAGAGCTCCCGTTCCAGGGTGGGGAATCACTGGCAGGACTCTGCTGTGCTGCCCTTTGGAGCCCTCACCGGGGCTGGATCCAGGTCTGGAGACTGCTTTCAGAAAATGCATTTCCAACGGTGACATGGGTAAAGATTTTGAAGTGGCAGCTGGAAAGAGAATCTCACAAAGCTAGCATTTGTGAATGTTTCCTGATCTTCTTTTTCTAGCCAGAAAAGCTACACAGATAGAATCGGAAGATTTTTCTTATTTTACTCCTTTCTGGGCATTACCAGAAAAATTGCCCTTAGGTGTAGGAGGCTATAGCAAGATGGGGATCGGTCTCTTCTCCCAAGTGCCAACTGAGAAGACAAGAGGAAATGGCCTCGAGTTGCCCCAGGGCAGGTTTAGGCTGGATATTAGGAAAATGTCTTCATTGAAAGGGTTGTGAAGCATTGGAACAGGCTGCCCAGGGAAGCGATTGAGCCACCATCCCTGGAGGTCTTCGTAAAAGTTTGGATGCAGAGCTTAGTGACATGGTTTAATGGTGGACTTGGCAGCGCTAGGTTAAAGGTTGGACCGGATGACCTTGGAGGTCTTTTCCAGCCAAAATGATTCTGTGATTCTATGAAATCTGGACATTTCTACAGTATAATTAGGCTGATATTCCCCAGAGCGTCACAGATGGCCGTACATGCTTAGGAGGTAGGAGGTGTCCCAAAAGTGTTGAATTTAGTCTGAGTGTCCAGAGATCAGCCAGGCACAGTGGGTCTGTTACTCCCTATTTGTATTGATCAGTTAAATAACTCAGGGCTTATTATATTAAACGGTATGAGGCCACATTAAGGTAGCTGAAATCAGTATGCAAGAAATGTAGAAGACTTAAGACTAGGCTGGATGTCAGATTACTGGAAACTATCCAAAGAAAAAATTGGAAATGAGAAATGTACTGCCATGTCCTATGGGTAGGGGTCAGCAAATCAGTCTACCCGTAAACAACCAGGAGCTATCTCTGCTTTACACAGGTTAAGATAAATTCTTATTAAAAGTCTTAGCTTTACATAAATTGAGACAATTCTATAAAAGCAGGAAGCAGATGAAAGAAGGCTCCACTCTCAGACAGTCCAGTGCTGGATTCACATTGACGCTTTCTTCTGCAGGTGCTCTCAGGTGTCCTTCGGGAGTTAGTTTCCAAACTTGGTTCGGATTTCTTCCTTTACAGTCTGGCACCTTCACAGTGAACTTCAATGTAACATTTAGAGCTCGGAGCATAAACATTTGTTTTTACTCTCATGTACTAAGTATATGGTCAGAGATTGTGCAACGCTGTGTCCTACATAAATTCTTTGTGTTTTATCTTTGTTGCACTTGCTTTCTTCGCTGACCGGATTGTGTACTTTAATTTTTACGTAACGTTTTCCATTCATTGTTGGAACAACCTAATTTCTTTGGGGAGCGTTGCATGCGCATGTCTCAGGGGCGAGACTACGCAGACCATGAAAAAAAATCTCCCCCAGTAAAGGCAAAGCAGCTCCGTGCCAGCTTTTGTTGGCCGAGTCCTCCTGCTATGACTCCTGCGCCGTCCTGTGACTCAGCCCCGGGACAGCACATGCCCAGTTCCTCTCCGAAGGTGGTTGAAGAGATGCATTTTACTTCTGAAGTGGAACAGTCTGGGAGGTCCCACGTGGCCATTCATCATGACTCGGATGACAAACAGCAGTTCTTTCAGCCCTAGTGATGCAGGCCCTTACAATTTCGTGTCCGTCCTCTAATTACCAAATGTTTTTGGTTTGCAAGGACCTTCCAGAGCTAATTGAAGAAACCGAGATTTTAAACCCTGGTGAAGTGGTAATCCAGGTATTACAAGTCAGTAGAGAGATGCCACGAGGGCATCCCACCAATTACCAGGAAGGTTCACCTGCCGTTTGGGGTTCACCTGCCAAAACACGAATGCAAGGCTTTATTAGCAACAACAAAATGAAGAGTAGGACAGAGGCATTAACTGCTGAGAACACACCCTGGAGCAGAGCGTTTGCTTGAGTCATGCGGACATACCTGGAAATTGCATGTTTTAAACTTGAGAATGGAAGACAAAGTATTGCTATGAGAGCTGTGAAAATTAAGGGAACAAAGCACCTCACATCTATTAGCAGAACCACCTCCTTTTTCTTGGCTTTAAGTGGGAAAAGAGGAAATAACTAATAACTCTAATCACCCGAGGAAGCATGTGCATCAGAAACAAAAACCACAGGAGCTAGGGAAGTTCCCCACCTTTTTTTGGCTCTCTTGAAAGCAAACACAATTACTTGTGCATGGGCACGCTGAGTCTTCTTTGTTGTGCGGTATACCTCTTTGTTTTATTCTCCAAAGGCTCTGAATCCAAATTACCTCAGGCTGGAGACTTCTTCTCCTTAATCACACCTGAAGGGTGAGCCAAAGCCCATCTGCATCAGGAATAAGCCTATGTCAGGGCTGGATGTGAGGCAGAGTTGCATCAGGGCTCACCTCCCACCCTTGGTTCTTCTCAACCTGCAGGCCAAAGGGAGCTGCTAAGGATCATGAGCTCTTAAAATAAATAAATAAATAAATAAATAAATGCATATATAGTTCTCCTGGCATCAAAGAGCTTGAATGGGTTCTTCTGCCTTGAAATGAACCCCAGGTAAGGAAAGAGAAACATTCAGCTCCCAGTTTGGATGCCAGTCCCTGAGCTGGGTGGTGGAGAAAGCTGCCAAGGGGTCCTTGCTGGAGGTACCAGGCAGCCCAGATTCTTTCCACCCAAGTAACTTCTCCAAATATAACGTGGCCGGAAAGTCCCTGAGGAAGATTTCTAGCTATCCATCAGCAGGTGAGAATGTGGTCCATCTAGTTAAATAGCTACTCCTTGCAGGACTTCCTGCTGGCTACGAGTGGTCCTGCTCTGGGAGAAGTCAGAGAGAACCGTCCAGCATCTGAGTCAGACAGGACAGGACAGGCAGGTTCCAGTGTACCAGGAGGGAGAAATAGTCAATATTAGCTCTAGACGGCAGCCTCTTCTCTTTGTAAAGCATATATAGACTTGAAGCTTTTGCTAGCAATGTCCTGTCTCTTCCATTTTCTGCTTTTCACTGAAAATTGTATCTAGCATATGACTGAAGTAAAACATGTTTGTTTTAATTTGCCTACCAAGCCCTTGACATACTCTTGGCTTTGATTTCCTAATGAAAAATGCATGTGTGACTCACACTAATCATGTATCTCGGGTATCGACAGAAGCCATCCAACTCAATGCTCCTGCTGTCATCCCTGGTTCCCATACAGTTGTAACTAAAAATTCCAGCCCGGATAATTTAAGCAACAGGCATAAACTCACCCATTAAGGAAAGCTATGTGGTCTTTAGCAGAAACTAATGGTAAAACACAAATGTGAGTCTAGAGACTGGCTCTAGCTTCCCATTTTTGTCCCTGACTCCAAAACAACCTTTGTCTAAGTAAGGTAAACTTTTATTTTGCTAAGGCAAATGAATCTTTGAAGGAGCAAACCTTGTAAAAGCAGCAGATCTTGTAAAAGAAATCTGCTAAAACCATGTAGTCTTCTGTGTTAGCAACTTAAGTTCTTCCATTTGCTAGAACATTTTTCTCCCAAATTGCTGTGGTTTTCAGCTCTAGGCAAGCAGAAAGTTTCTTGAGCAAACTTTCTAGACTTAAAACATGTTCATGATGATGCCTGCACTGGGTTTGGCACACCTAAGCGTCAGATGGGCATTTAGAAATCTGGCTGTTTGTCTTGGGGACTCCAGCACTCACCTGCACTTCCAGAACTCCAGAACATTTTTCCAGGGAAATGAGTTACTTTAAATCTTCGGTTCTTTCCTGATGTGTGAGTGACGTTTGCAGAGGGACTGTTCCTCAGGGAGGACATACAAAACAGCAGAAAGTTGGTGGAAGCTTCTTGTGGGGACTTTGTTCCAAGCCTGTGGCGTTCAGGTCTGCTTTCTCTCACTTTGCTTCACTGCCCCTTGGGAATCGCTTCTGCTCTGGCAACTCCTGTAATACAAGCTCTGAATCGGTCATGCAGCCTGTAAACTGGCCCATCTTATGCCTTTGGATATGCTGGAGAACATGCTGGGAACGTTAGTTAAGGCATCCGGGATCCTGGTTTATGATTTATCACTGCCACATGCGGAATGCGTATCCTGAATCCATTACCCTGAAATCACCCCTGACGGCGCGAGAGGCAGACAGCACAGCTGCAAGCTGTTTCTTGAGCAATGGATGCAAGAATGTATTCTCCTCATGCAGGAATTACATCTAAAATGCTTCTCTTCCTGTTCCCGATGATTTGCAAGACAAACTCTTCTGACACACGTTTTCTCAAGCCTTCCTTTATAACCTCCTTCTCAAGCTGCCTTCCTCAGCCTGAACCTTTACCTGGGAAAACTTCTGGAGCTCATTTCTTGTTTGCAGCCCCTCAGCGACTCTGGACAAACTGAATCTCTCTTCTCCCTTCTCCTATACCTACTCTCCAAAACGTTCATTTCTTTACCCCAGAAAGTATTTACTTCAAATTTATTCATGAGATAGTACCGCCTGTGCTTCTAACCACTGCTCTTTTCTTGTGCACTAGCAGTGACTTTATGTTGTATTTTGCTGCCACAGCAACTTTGCTGCATTAGTCTTTTTTTGTTTTGGCTCGTTTTTGGAGGGTGGGGGCAATACAGGGGAACACTGGAGTAGCTGAAACATCGCAGTTGTTTCCTCGTGCTTGTCACAGCGATGTGAGAATTTGGGAATTAACTGGGCCTTTCCAAATGGCAGCAGCTGCCGATGACAGAGCGCTCTCTGCTGTTCGGAGCACACGGACACGTTTCAAGCATCAGCCCAGGTTGATTTCCTGCATAAAATTGCACTTTTTTTTTTTTTTGGCTGCGCAGCATTGTGATTTCCAGTTGTTTGACACGTTGCCACAGAGCCCCCATTCGTTCAAATGTAACAGAGCAAGCCACGAACGCCAGATGTACAGCTTTGCCAGCTAAGACAGAGGGATGCGTTAAAGGTCAGTCCCTTCTCCTCATCCTCCCCTTCCCTCCCAGCACATGTGCACAATGGCCTTACACGTAACTCGTCTTTATTAGCACCTCAGCTTCACTGGCCTAAACCATTTCAGTCTCGACCTCCTACATCTTCTCCTCTTTCTTCTTCTGTGTTTTAGTGGAGCACTGCAGTTGCTGCATGGTTGGCAGATCACATGCTGCCCTGGCCCTTCTCTCTGCATGAAATAGAGCCTCTCTCTTCACGTTCCTGCACTATTTATTTTTTGTAGTTGACCGTTCTACCACTTGACATAACTTTTTCTTCCATTGTTCGTTTAGCTTTGATTTGTAGTTCTCTAACAAAGAGCCTTCCTCATTTTATTTCTTCAGTTGGACCCATTTAGCCAGTTCTGTTCTTTCTGATACTGTTTTTCTCAGTTTCTTTACCTTCTTCCCACAGTCATAACGCACTTAAATCCTACTACTTCTTCCTGCTAAAATGTGTACATCCTCATTTCTGCAAAATGGCACCGAAATAATAATGAACTTGAAATAAGATACTTTATCAGAAACAATACATTTGGGAATGGAAAAAGACTGTTGGGTGACATTCTTGATATGTGTGGCCACAGAGAGCTGATTGCTGAATATAAGAAATGAGGAAATTCATGTGCACATATGTACAGGTTAAATATTTATAGTGGTGATAAATAGTTTTTGTAAATGATTAGAAATGATTAGTCCCTCATGTGCTGGCAGAGCAGATTTCCTACACCATTTCAGCGGTAAGGTCACAATCCAACAAAGTTAGCCATTGTATGTTAAAAAAAAGTTACTAGAATTGTTTGGAAAACATTAAACAAATTATTCATAGAATCACAGAATATCCTGATCGCACAAGGATCATCGATCCAACTCCTGGCTCCACACAGGACCACCCAAAAACCAAACCCTATGCCCAAGAGCAGTGTCCAATCGCTTCTTGACCTCCGGCAGGCTCGGTGCTGTGACCACTGCCCTGGGGAGCCCGTTCCAGTGCCCGACCACCCCCTCGGTGAAGAACCTTTTCCTGACACCCTGCCTGACCCTCCCCTGTCACAGCTCCGTGCCGTTCCCTGGGGTCCTGTCGCTGTCCCCAGAGAGCAGTGCCAGCCCCTCTGCTCCCCTCGTGAGGAAGCTGTAGACCACAACTCCTACTTATTCTCAAAACCTTGGACAGGTATAAATCACAAGACTGATGCTAAAAAAATTAACATTGCTGGGAGAAATCGGGATGGCATTTAATCATCACAGGCATTTGAGCTTCCCCTCCTCCTGTGACAAGCACAAACCATTGTTAACACCACAGTGCCTTCTTCACGATTATCCAACTTCCTCGTAGCTGTAGTTTCTTGTGACTATATTGGCAATGCGCTGGACCACACTGGCACAAATTCTAAAAAGGTAAAAACACCAGCACTTTTCTGTCATGCATATAAATACATGGTAGTTACCCGAACAACGCCATTTTAGATCTCATCAGGCATACTGAAATATCCATATGGGGCTGGCCGTTACAGCCCTGGACCTCTGAGAAACCTGACCCCTTTTGGAGCACCACATGCACTAGGAGCACGTGAAGTGGCACTAAACCTGTGTTCAGACATCTTAATCTCTCCCCTGTTGTTCTAACTTGCATTGTCAGCAGTACAGCTCAGCTTACCTCTTAGTAGGAAAACGTTAACTTGTATAACCAGCAAGTTACTGATAAATCTAAACGTATGCCTGAAGTTAAGTTTGTGATAAACATATCTCATATTCTGGACAGAACTTCCTAATCGTAAGTGTATACATGCATGCAATTGATGTAAACATGATGCAGTACACATTAGAGGGGAAAAAAAAAGGTTTATGTAAGGAGCAAGGTTTGTGACTCATGTAGGAACGAGACTTTTGATCTCCTTTTTAATGATAAAGTAACCTTCTACTGTAGAATAAGTGATTTATTTTCTCTTGGTCAGCTATTCCATTCTGCAGACTTAGATTTTCAAATGTAGGAAACTTCAAAAATTAACAGAAGTTTCTTCTTCTATGTGTCTTTGGATTTCAGGATATCAACTTAAAATAGGATTGATGTAGAATATATTTGAAAGTATTTAAGCTAGGCTGAGCCTTTAAAAGCTGTCAGGCTTTAAACTATCCTGCAATAAATTAATCACTGGCTTCAGAATAAGTATTAATAGACATGCCTTTGCAAAATAGTTTAAGAAAATACACATATTAAAGAAGATGACCCTTGCTAATGCCAGTATGTTAAGGCTACATAAAGTGGGAAAGTGTGCACTGTGTAGGACAAAAATCCCCATCTGCCAATCAGATGCCCATGAAAAAGGATGAACTTTACCCTGTTAGGAACTTCACACTTGCCAAGTATTATTAGGGTAGCATTTCTTAAAATGCAAGTGGTATAACATCAGAAAGCAGTCCAACGAATGACTGTAAACATCTTCCAGTACTGCAAACATGTATGCACAATTGTACATTTTCATAAATCCAAATGAGAAAATGGTACAAAATGGGAGGATACAAATTAACAGATACTTACAGAATTAAGCCTGATTTTTATTTGGTTGTGAGAACCATTGTGGTAACGCTACAGATGACACTCCATGGATTCTCCCCCCACCCCCTAAAGATTTGATGTCTGTTTCATTCGAAAAAGGCTGAGAAATACCACAGTGAATAAATAATAATAAAACTCTTGAGAAGGTTTATAAAAGAATCTCTCAAAATTAATTAGTTAGCCTTTTCAGCTAGAAAACTCTTTGGCTTACAGCTTTCAGAGGAAAAACAAAAAAGAAAAAAAAAAAAAGGATACTCTTTCTCCCCCAGATCTATCACTGTACTTGGTAAACCTACAATGCAAGTGGAAAAAAAAAACAGATCACCTCAATTCCACCCCCACCCCCCATTGGTGCTATGCCAGTAAAATCCATTTGGGTAGCCCAACAAATCCTAATTGTTTACTAAAGAAATAAATTTGGCATTGTGCGAATACTTAACAGACTAATCATCAGCTGATATTCAACAAGCTACAAGAATGTTAAATACGTATAAAATTGTAGTAGGAATATTTAAAGTTGATTCAAACTCTCAGGAAGTTGCTAGGCACAACAATTTTAAGTAGTACTAAACCACCTCTGAGTAGTGAAAAAGAAGCAAATCAACACACCACATTCCATAGCTCTGTATGATTAACAGTTCATGTAGAATTTCATAATAGGACAAGAAGTTGATGAGCTGTATCCAACAGACTTTCATTTCTAGCAAAGCCTCTATCCATAACCGATCTGAAACCACACTGCTCAGTAAGATCCTAACATGGACGGGCTTACACGTGGACAGGACACTTGAAAACTAGGCAGACAAGTCAAAGGCTGAATAAGAAGCTTCAAAATAGAACAGCTCTCATTCTCACAAATTGTTCCTCTAAGGTGAGCACTGAGGGGTAAATTCTTGCTGTGTACATATTTCTCTTTTGTATATTATGAATATGGTGTCTAGCACTTTGAGCTTTAACACAGCATTGCTGAACAAAAAAGGCAAATATTGCTTATTTGTAAACTGCTAGCATTATCAAAACATAGTATATTAAAGTGATTACTTGTTTGTAAAAGGATTACCTGGTCTTAGTTTTGTCTTCCTAAGCACACAATGTAATACTTAAAAGTCAAAACCAGCTCTGTACTTTTTAAAACCTTGTTTTTCCACTCTTCTTAGCTTTGCCAGAGTCAGGAGTTACCAAGTTAAAACAGCCCATTAAAATGGGCAGGAAAAACAGCAACAAACTGCAAATTCACTCTTCACCACACAGCGCAAAAATCATGGTCACAGCTTCATATTTAATGTGGAATCACTTTAAGTATACAATATTTCAAAAGATCCAGAAACTGGTTAAGAGATAAAAGCCAGCGGAACAAAAATACAGGAAATCCAAAATACATCTTTGACCTTTTTAATCCTAAAGTTGAGGGTCACATGCCTGAATAGACAAGTTTTAGCTTTATGAGGAAAGAAACTTTGGTATGGAGTTGAACTAGCCACATTAATAGCACCTGTAGCTTTCAAAATAAATAGTAATGGCTAACTAGACACCATGGTAGCAAGACATCCTCCTCTTAAAAACAGACTAAGAACAAGCACATGCTTGGAAGCTATGCCTCAAGGCTGGACAACAGAAACTAGTGTAATCTTTTTTTTTTTTTTAAAGTAATTTTACCGCACACGCTAATTATTGTATTTCTCATACTGAAATTATTTAAGAAATCTTTCCTACAACGAGAAAGCTTTCTTTTTATTTCCTAACCACTAATACTTACTCCTTTCAAAATTGCACTCTGAAGCTTGAAGAATACTGTATTAAAATTTTTCTTTAAGACTCTCTCTATTTTCTAAAATATTCTATTTTGTATTCCAGACACCCATGCTATTAGCAGTAGGTGTTGCAAGACAAAAGCATCCCCCTACTCCAAGACATTTTATTAAAAAGGTCAAAGATAAATTCGACCACAAACTGGAACAAAGGTTGTTTTTAAATAAATGGTATCAGAAATGACAAATGATCTTTGTGATGTCTGATACTCTCATACAGCCATGGATTATGCAGTTACCGGAATGTTAGTCTACATTAATCTGTGTGTTTAATGGGTTTGCAACAAAGCGTAACACACATTGAACAGAAAAAGTGAAACTTCAGTTTCCAGTGTATAATGAATTTTAGTCATTTAATAAATCTTAGTTTTTATTTGTGTATTCCACTGTAGTGCTGTGACAACAAATCACACCTGTGTACCAGAGCATACATCAACAGTATGATGTAACTTTACTTACACCACTGCTATATTTAGCTTTTTGAAAGAGACATAAGCATACACTATGGCCACATCAAATAATTTTCTGGGTTTTTTCTTTGATAACCTTCACTTAGTAATACTTCACTTTTAAAATTTGTATTATTGAAAAAATCACAGAAATTTTATACAGGAATAGCTATAAGGAATAACCTCACAGGCACTGATATGACAAACATTTATTTGTTAAGGGCTGAGAGGCATTAATATCATATTGACAAAGTTGACTGAAAAGAATGACTAACTTTGTCCAAATGGGAATGCCCGCTTCTGCTTATATGTTGAGAAAAGAAATTCAGAAAGTTATTTTTTGGCCTTGCTATGTCACAAAGTCAATCATACAAATAACTACGCATTTAACCTAAAATGATAGTTTTAAAAGCCCTTCTATTAAAAACAAAAACATCATGCAAAACTTTGATCAATTATGCAGCTGCTTTAAAACTGTTGCAAGACCATACTGTATATATTAGCTTTTATACTGCTAATGCACAACTAACAGCAAACTTGATTAGATTAACACAAATTTGTCTTAATTACACCGTTATATCACACTAAGAAGACAAATGCCACAAGATTGGCAAAAACATTTAATTCTGAGCACTCAAATGGCAGGATAATTGTGTTGTAACCCCTTCACATTTAGAAAAAAAATATAATCCTGCAGTCTCACTTTACAAAAAAAAATTCTGTAAAATATTAATTGGGAGGGGAACAGTTTATACTATCTAACACAAAGTAACTTATACAACTAGTGTCAAGGGCAAACAAAAAAACTTCTAAATAAAATGTCAAAATACACATAGCAACAGAAGCACAAATGTTGCATTAAATACAGTCAAGATAAGACAACGCACTTGTTAATAAAAAAAGGACAAAAAAAGAAGAAAAGTTACTAAAGTTAGCAACACATTTAAAGAAAATGCAATGAGGGAAAAAACCCCAAACTATTTTTTTTTTCCAATGACAGAGTTTCCATTTGTAGTCTTTCCATCCATAATTTGTCTGATACAGCACATCCATTAAAATGTTCAGAATCTCACAGAAGAGCTAGGTTGTTCTTCCAAATCTAATTCCCGAGTTGGTTTTGGATGTTTTAAACAGACATTATTATGAATGAAGTAAAAGCAAGGCAACAAATGGACTTTTTATCACCTTCGATCTTAGCATGGATGACAATTTTTTTTTTTTTAAAAGTTATCATAATCTTTTTTGTCTTTTTTTCCCTCTGCTTCAAATCCATCAACCCCATCACTGTCCCTTCTCCTTTTACGATTGTTATGGATGTTGAAGCGTTGATTCATCTGCGGTAACGGATCCATTCCTAAAACTTTGTGTATTTGACGGAATGCAAGGAGTCTCAGTGCAAACTACAAAAAGGGTAGAAAGAAGACATTTCAGTTAGAAACAAATGTCAATTTTGAGTTCTTTGTCAAAAAACGAAGAAGTGGTGTAATATGATTACCATCCTTAGCTCTTGCTATCCACCCTCTTCCTTCCCACAACAAAGTCAACACAGTAATATGTGCATGTCACATTTGCTGCTTCTGTACAAAGGCTGTTCACACATCCCATTACATGCTACTGATCTTTGGCAAAAGGATCAAATAACAGGTAGGGACAGTAAGCTATTCAGCTGCAAGCGTGAATGGTCAATACTGTAAGTGGATACAATAAATATTGAAATTTAAACACATTTACTTATAAGATCTTAAGTTCCAACATAATTTTAAATCTAGTAAGATACTGCTGTAGACAAAGCATCCTTACGGATATACATATAAAGGAGTGCTCCAAACTTGACTTATTTGTTTTCGTGTAAGACACAACGCTACTCTGCATGCTCAGCTGTTTTTCATTGCCTAGCTTAAGGCTCATCATCTGAAAAACTGGACTATGTTCTCAAAAGAAATTCATGTCCACCATATAGCCCCATTTAAAAACAAACAACAAATTTAGGTACTTTATGCATACTTTCCCTTACCTGTGCACTTGAAGTAATATCCTCTCGTTGCTGATCTGTCATTACAGCAAGTGTATCAAAAGGATCTTTCTCGCAAGGGTCCAGAAGGCCAGGACCACCTAGAAATGGTTTGGCTAATTAGTAGCACATCTCTAACTTATTTTGACCAAGATTACAGATTTTATATTACTTCAGCATAAGTATACAGACATTGATCAAATTCAACTTGCCTTTAAGGATGATTCCTGAAGATATACACTCAAAAACTCTTCTAAGTGCATCCCCAGGACTCTGTGGTCCGGTAGCGCTGCTGATTGCTTTTTCCACAAGCAACTCCATAGCCTGTAACAACAGTAAGAAAATCCAGCAAACTTAGAAGACTGATTGAAACAGAAAAAAGCTGCTACTGTTGTTCAGTACAGAACGTTCGATATAGGAATTTTGAGGAACATTATGCATCACAGAATAATTTCAATTAAAATGGAAAAAAAATTGCATATTTTATAAAAGTGAATAAAAAGAAAGCTGGTGCAAGATTAACACTGAGTATCGATACTGACATGCCTCTTCTCATCACAGGTTGCCCAAAATTTTTTAGAGATTTCTACAGTAGTAGCCTACATACGCAAGTAGCTAACTTGTCCAACAATTTTGAGAACACACGAAAATTGATGGGTTACCTGAACCTGGCAGCCATATGAATAAAGAGCACATTGTATTTAATGAGATTAATGGAATATGACAGAAAAACGTATCTATTTTTTTCCTGTAAGAACACAGGAACTCAAATAATCAAAAATGTAATAATCTTTTGAAGTTTAATCTAAATGGTTACTAGTTCCCCAGTTTAACAAAACTGAAGTTCACAGCAGATTTTTTTCCTGGATGCAGGCTAACACTAACTCAAATGTTAAACAAGTGTTAAAAAAACAAAAACAAAAACCCTTACCGATAAACTGATTTACAAAAATTTACATACCAAAAATGGTTTAAATGACTAGCTGTATTTTAAATACTCCTTTCTTCCCCCCTCTGTGATTATTTCCATTGTTTCCTTTTATTAGACACTTTTTTTTTTTTTCCAAAAAACTGTAAAAGATATTTGCAATAGTAAGGAATTGCTTTCCTTAGCTTTTTCAGCATTAAACAGGTGTTTCAGTACCACTTCATTTGCAAGTTTCATTTGAAAATAATGTCTTTTTTTTTTTCCTCCTCTGAGTTTACTTTTTCAAATGTTGCCTTTTATTTTCACTTTCTAAGAGTAAATGCCTATTCTGATGCATGCAAGTAACTATGGGCAGTGTTGATTATAATTCTTCATTAAGGGTGCTCATTCCTTTCAATTTTAGCTTCATTTAACTGATAAATTTCAATTCCTAAGCATGGCATTTCCATAGTTCCATTGTATCACTCAGGACCAAGCTTTTAAGTTCCAGCAACAGTAATTTAGTTGTTTTCAAGTATGAAGCAAAACACATGAGTAAACTAAAAAAAAAAAAGTCATGTTTTTACATTTATTCATTTATTTTGCATCCAAAAAGCCCAGAACTTAATGTGAATTACAATGCCCTGGTGTTTATGTGAATGAAAGGCTGGATTTCAAGTCTGGAAAATCAACCTTGAACAATCATTCCTTCTAACTTGTAGGAAAAATTGACAAAATTCTTCAAATTTAGTTTTTACTTTTAGGTATACAAGGAGGCTGCTACTAATGTCTGTGTTTAGACTTCCTAAGATTTCCTATTATTAGAAATACTTAGGCTCTTCCTGAAAAGCTCCTTGGCTTGTAACAGGCTTCTAGCATACATATCAGGAGAAGTTCTGTATCCGGAAAAATATATTTCCTTCAGTCTATGATATTCCACCTGAGACTGACAGAAATTACATATATTTAAAATCGCCATTTTTCATTCTGTCACTGCTTTTGTCAGTAAGACTTTGCCTATAGGCCAGAAAATCAACTGACTACACAGACTTCAGTGCTGATCCACGCCACTGACAATGCATCCTGCACCAGCAACAAATCAGGGAGCACTTTTGGAGAGAACTGAGACACAGCTAGGCCTGACACACTGTTCCCTTCTGGATGTGCCTTAGAACAGATAATGTGACAAAAAGGAAAAAACATTCCTTGTTCTTCACCTTCACCTGTGTTGCAACAATTGTACCCAGGCTTTTCCACAAGTATGCCAGGGCTTCTTCTTTGGCAACTCAATATCATGGTGATAATTACGAGGACAGTTACATACTTTTCTAGCTTCTTTTAAGCTACATTCCCACGGTGTATCTTTCAGAAATGTAGCACAGGAACTGACAGGAGATGTATATTACTATAAATACTTAAACATAAATAACTTTTTCTACATTTTTCCAGAAATAATCAGTATTATGAGAAGTAATTTAATAAAATTGTCTGCAACTCTAACACAGTTGTAAAACATTTATCATTTCAAATAATGCCAACCACTGAAACCATCCTGACAATGTTAGTGCTCTTCTTGTCAAAATTGAAAAGTTTACATTGGGAAGCAGCATAGTGCAACAGGATTTGGTCTGTGAAACAAAACAGTTAGTTTACCTGCATACTATACACACGTTTCAGAGACTGTATTTCGGACTAATTTTGTCTGGTCCACAGATTGGAGAACAAATTACACTCCAGGAGAGCATCTTTAAAAATAGTCAATGCAAAAAGAACACTCCAAGAATGCTCAGCTGCAGGAATTGTGAGAGGCAAATGGGTTCAACCTAGAGATCTGTTTCTAAGTGACACTGATTAAAGATACTAATTTTGACACATCCACTGACTAATACTGTGGTATTTCATCTTGCAGAGGGGTCATATTAATGATCATGGGAATTACTGTGATTTGTTCTTTAAAGTAACCTTTCTATTATCACAGCGGTATCTGCACAGCTGACATCACTTTAAATCAGTTTCAGTAACGTCCAAGCAACTTCTAACCACCAGTAGGTAGTTAAAAAAAAATTAGATTTCTTTATATACAGTTAAAACAAACAAACAAACAAACAACACCTAAAATCTAGAATAAAGATGCTACCCACAAAGAATTCAAAAGAACAAGAAAATTCCTCTGGAAAGAAAAATTCCAGCTCCTAATGACTAAATCTCAGAAAATTAAGTTTTTAGAGGGACTCTCTACATTCCCTCTAAATACAAAAACAAAAAACATATTGCTTTTTGAAAAAGTCTCCATTTAACTGCACTAACACTTTCTAGTGCCCTCCTTGTAGTACCATGTGTATTAAGAAGACTCGTTCAAAAGAATATTACTCACCCAGCTTGGAAAATCAGACCAAGTTGGAACACGCTGACAGAGGTCACGAAGAATACGTATGATAATCACACAGGACTGCAGACCATTAGCTCTAGCCTTGAGAGCAATACAAAATCAAATTAATCAATCCCAGCACCTACAGCAAATAGGACTTGTTGAATGACTAAAACACCACTGTTCAATGGAAGCTCGGATACAAGATTGAAACAAATCATTCTACAAGTTTATTCCATGAGCTGCCATTTACAGCAGTATTTTATACAGGGTTAGTAATTTAAGGTGGTAGAAGTCAAAGTGCACAGGTTATACAAGAATAACATTTCTTGATCCCCTGTACACTTTGACCTATGTTCACTTGTAACAATAAATACAGTATCTTTCTATATTAGAAATAAAAAGGATAAAGTAAAGGTCTAAGAAGTAGGTATAGAGACTGAAAGGTCAAGGGAATCTGTTTGGTTTCTTTATCGTGCCTTTGCCAGAATGCAAAGTCACTAAACCAAACAGTTGCTTCTCACCTTTCATTCCCTACACTTAATGCACTTAAAGAAATAGGAAAAAAAAGTCTTAAATCTAAACACAAAGCTTTAAACACATATTCCATTATTTAAAGCAAAGTTACTCTGCAGCCTTATGGAATATATAACAAATATACAACATATGATCACCCCAAGCGAGTCAAACTTTCAACATCGCCTTCTCAATCAATGACCAGAAAAAAAAATCATGTCAAATGAGCAATAACTGCATAAAGCAGTTCCTCCATACTCAACCTTCTACATTTAAATTTAGGGACCAGAAAAATATTAAGTATTATTAGCATGAACAACGCTGAGTGTTTTCACACAATTAAACATTTATATTGCAACTGAACTAATCTCTCATAAGGCTACAAGAAGAAAGTAAAATGATGTTCCGAACCTGGAACCACTTAGCGTGGCGTAGAGCAGCCAGAGCGTCAAGGCATTTTTGCCTGTCCAAGACGTCCGGTGGGTCTTTCACCATACCCGAGGTTACATCTAAAATGGATTGAATTGGCAAAATGCAGTGAGGAATGGGTGTTTGACCAGGTGAGCAAGACACTTCCTTAAAGTAGCTTCAATGTCACACATGCCATATGAAGTTTAAACCCTTGAACAACAAGTGTAAATGTTCCATAAAAGGTATTCAATTAGGATTAGGGCACCAACCCAGCAAGAAGATCAAGAGCATAATATACTTTATTTAGCTCTCAGGTTATTTTCAAATGCATTGCAGATTATGCAATGCTTAGTGCTTCTTTATTTAAGCTACCACTGGAAAAATACATATCCCCTAAAATCAAATACTGAAGGAAGGATGGTTGGACACAGTGCACCAGCACAGAGAACACAAGACAGAAGAAACACAAAAATCCACTTTAACCAAGTAGAAACATTCAAACTTAGTTTCTTGTATACTTTAACTGTCACTTGTTATTTGGGACCTAGTCCTCGAAAGAAAAGCTATGTATAACAAATCTCAAAAGCACTAGATGTTTAGTAATGTTATTTTTATTATACCTGAACCTTAGAATGTAATGACTTTGCTTTAAAAGCAGACTAAAGGAATCTGAAAGACTCTTCACTATCACAGAGTTCCACTACCTTCTAGTACCCTCTCTTACTCAGACAAATAAATTCCTCAACCCATGACATATGCGCTCTGATGTAACTTAGGATGCAAAGAAAGATCTGAAAGGAGACTGCTTTACTTAAGATTCAGCAGGAAAAAGAAAAGCAAGGAATAGGTTAAAAAACAAAGCAGAATGCCTGAAAGATAAAGAAAATATAGCAGATCTCGTATATTAAATATTCAGAAAAGGATTTAATTAAATTACCAAGCTGACTGTTTTGTTACCTAAATGGAAGAGATCACAAGGCCATTTTGGAAGTGGTTTAATCAATGAAACAGGAACCACTGAACGTGAAATGGTATCTTCAGGTTACTTAAAACTGTAAGGATATGATGCAGTGATCAGCTTTAAAAATTGTTTTATTATATATGAAAACGGCTATCACGACCAGTAACAAAGAAAATTGGTAGCATGACTGGTAACATACCAGATAAGAAGAAACAAAGAGACCTCTCTCAATGGCACTCATTTCCACAGCAGTTGGCTGTATGAAACTATATGGTCTACTGCAGCAAGATACAAATTTAGGTAAGTCAGAGAATCAAATTAAAAAATAGAAAGAGAGAGAGACTTATGAAACAGGCCAACATAGAAAAAAATTGAGGGATGCTGCAGAGAGACAACTCCGAAGCTGCCACATACTTATATACAAATGTAAAATAAATAGTAGGATACTTTACTATACTGAGAGCAAGAAAGCTGTAAATGAGCATGGTGCTACAACTTTCCAGTATTATAACTGAATTTAATCTAACGTACTACATTCAGATTTAGGCATTTTTATATGATATTTTTATTGCTCTGCACAGGGTTAAAAAGAGATGGGTTTCAAAATAAGAACCAAATTGAGAAGAACATTGTTATCTTCTCACACAGATGCTTGAACTTATGGACCATATGTTAAAGTGGAAAGAAGAAACTAACAAAGCAGTTACAGAGCAAATGAAGACATTTAAAGTGGTATTTCATTTAAAACAAAATCAAAAAAAGCCCAAACACAAACAAACAAAAAAGAAACCAAACCAAAGCTATACAAGAAGAAGTGCCAGGTAAGATAATTGATGAAGCAGTTACAACTTGGATATTAGAGACAAGGGGTACACTCAGAGAAAACCCACAGCAGGAAAAAAGTGGCAAAGTAAGGTTGAGAAATTTAAAACAAAAATATGGCTTTGTTGGGTCTAGGAGCCTAAACAGTCAATTATGTACATTCTTATAAAACTAATATGGAAATAGGTGACACTGCAAACTTTTAGCACAATAATTCATACGTAATTTGAAACTCCAATTACTTGACTTCCAGCGCTCAAAAACTTCAATTTGGAAAACAATTTTACTAAAAACTATCACACTGCAAAAGTGCACAGAAGAGATCTCAGTGCTGGAAATGTCAATCTAAAATTTGCTACTAATAATAGAAATCACACGAATACCCTTGAAACTTAAGAAGACTGTGAAAGTCAGAAGTTGCCAAGGCACCTATTGTACTGAGAATGCATTGACTGAAAAAACAATTAAGGAAACTCTTGTAATATTTAATGTGTGGATTTTTGCATCTGTTTCACATTTTAGGATTAACCCCTTAAAGACTATTTAACTAAATTCAGACTCCTAACCTACCACCCTGTTAAGCTAAAACACAAAACTGAATTAATTTATAAAACGCAAGCACGAATTCTCACCCTATGTAACATATTTATTACGAGCCTAAGTATAAGGGGTTAATCTTTAGTTAGACGTGCCGTGTCCACACTACTTCTTCATTAAAAGTTAACAGGTATATCAATTTTGGTAAGTTTTATTATCTGAAATATATATTACCCAGTCAACTATTTCAAAACTAGTGTGAACACTGCTTAATTCTAGGAGAGAGACAAAGACGAAAAGGAAAAACAAACAAACAAAAAAAAACAAACAAACAAAAAAAAAAACAAAAACACAAAGTAACAGTAGATGCTAGGACTATGCATCCAAATCCCCTCCTTTGTAAAGTATGGCAGGTGTGACACTGAGCTTTAGAAAACCTTGGTCAAAAATCCTTCCGATGTCTTGGCAGCAACCCCTGACAGGAATCAAGTCCCTCTGCTAGAAGGCTTTGGACCGGGGCTGTTAGCTATGGATGAAAAAAACACACGCGCACACATATATGCGTTTACAAATATGTACACTTTGTTTGCTGAAGGAAAGATTCCACAGCAGGGGTTAGAGCACTTCGAATATATCAGATTTGGGAAACTGTCAAACGCACAACACTGTAAGGAACAGTAGCTATGCGGTTAACAATTTTATTTCACACTGTATTTTTTTTAGCCTTTTATCATGTAATGGGATTATTACACATCAAACATGATTCTACTCCACGTGCAAGTCTCAGCTTCATCTTTACTCAAACTGGTTCTTCCGGTAAAGCCTTCCTTATCACCTCAACTAGCTCCCCAAGCGAGCTAAAAAAAAGGAAAACTTAAACCATTGTAAGACACAGAGCATGAGAAGCTGCAGTAAGAAAAAAACACAAAGACATACTGTTAACTCTGCAGCAAATAAGCAGCAGTCTTCATAATAATGCCTTCTTTGCTGCAATAATTTGCAATTCAGTCTTCTATTTTCTCGCGTGTCAAGAGTGAACTTTACTGCACATCCATTTTATACTGCTCAGTGTCTTAAAGAGAAATCTAACTTGATTTTGCTTGCCTAGAGGCAGTACTGCATTCAGCAGTGAATAAAGTCACAATGATCATTTTAACTCAAGTGTGGGTCAGACAAAAATACAGATTTGTTTCCTTTAGGAGGCACAAATTACAGGATTGTTCGTAGGCATTTGAAATTTATTTTTAGTCCGCATCATAAAACTTTACACCAGAAACAATTCCATTGAAACTGAGTATTGTAGCAGGAATCAATACTGCACTTTTGCACGGTACATTAAGAAATTAACATGGTGTTTACGGTTAACTTCTTTTAACGATTAATCTAATTTAATAATCAAAGCTTTTAAGTGAAAGTATTCTTTATGAGCTTACGCAATATGCAAAGTCTGATTCAGCACAGACAAACCAAGAGTCATGTTACACTTAAAATTACCAAAACCCAAGTAGTATTGATTGGGTGTGACAGCACATGTAACAAAGCATTTATAGCTAGGTATGATACGCGCAGCTTAAAAATCATGTACAAAGCACTCTTAAAGAATCTTCAGAAGTCATCCAAACTACAGAACGCATCTTGAACTTTTTCTTTCTGATTACGTAGGATGACTCTGTTAACACAGTTTGCTTATGATGCACTAGTCACAGCTACAGAACATTTACTAATGCAGTATAAAAACCTCAAGTATTTTAGAGGACACGTAATGATGAGATGAAATAAAAAAACTGTGGCTTATATAAATATGTATATACACAAGCACATGTATACATAAACACATGCAATGTTTTCAACCTGCATGAGAAGCATTAAGATAACCTCAGATTTCCTATTTGTAGGTTCATTGTCAAACACCAGAACCCTGTCTGCCATGATGTCTTTCAACTATGAAAATACAGGATTGAAAGGAAACAAAAGTTAATTTTATCTGACCCGTAAACAAAAAGAACCAATGTACTGCAGACATTAATCATGCTTGTTGGCTTAAAAGCTTTTGGAGCTTTGAAAGTGTTACAGAACAGACCCTAAAGCAACACTGCTGGCACCAGAGAAACTGTGGACTTCAGAAATGTAAATTGATTTATAAGCTCCACCTTCTGCTTCAGCTCAATGACAAAGCCATTTCTTATTGTACTAGTCTGGGTTTGCCAGTTGGATAGAAGACTGATTGTAATACCAGGAGCCTAAATATACTCAAAAAGCACTCCAGACCAAAAAGCAACCTCAGAGAGCTGGAAAAAATCGCACAGTCTTTTAAAGTTAGAAGCACCATTACCATCAAAAGTATTACACAAGTGCATTTTAAGTGGCACTCCTAATTGGAATGTGTAAGTGATGGTAATACTGATCCAGTTTAAATCCAAAACCATGTTTTCTAAAAGGATACAATCTTTCTCTTAGGGCAAGACTGCTCTAGAAAGCCAGTTTTTAGCCACGTGCTATAAAATACTTAGTTTTCCATGTAATTTTATAAGAGGGGAAAAAATCATCAAGTTTGTACCTTTTCCAGAAAGCTGAGGTTGGACATAGAGTTACAATTTAAAAAAATTAAATAAATGCATCATATAAGCATTTATTTTAACCAACTGTTGTCTACCGAGACTGGTTGTTGAAAAACAAGGTTTCAATCAGCATTAGTTGTGCCAGCATGTTACCTTCCAGGACCTTAACGCCATCTTAAGCAGAATAGATAAACTTATAAAAATACATAAGCAAGAAGTAACATCTTTAACAACTTCCCAACCTCCATCCCTCATGTTCTCCTCCCGAATGACTGGAGATGTCAGTGTGATAGTAACTTGCATTTTGGGTTCCACACATGAATTTAAAATTATTGCTGCTTCTGAGACTGCACACTTGATATCGTATTTCTCAGGACTTATTACCTAAATATTGGGAAACAGAGATTTCTATTAGCATGTGACCAAGAAAAGTATGGAGAAGAAAATGGACTTCGACATAGTCTTTTTAACAGAAAGACAGAAAGGCAGTATTAATTATACGAAGCAGATACCTCTGTATTCAAAGAGGTCACAGTATATGCATTTAAAATACCTATCTAAACGTATATCTATATATAGATATATGGACTTACGTACTGTTACCAATTTTTTTAATGAAAACACACAGCAGTCACCAAGCATGCAAAAGAAAAAAAAAAGCTACCCATAAAGGAAATTAATATGCAAAGTAAATTATATAACACAAATCTTGACAACATTTAAAATAAGGAAAAACCTCAGTGCCACCTGAAATGTCAAACGGGTATGTTTCCTGTTCAATCATAGCAGCCTTTAAAAAGCACAAAGCTGCAGGTTGGGTACTGCTAGGTACATTCTATACTTGGCTGTCACAACATCCCCACATGAGGACAAAGGGCAAGATAAACACCAGGGGAAAACGTAAGCATAACGGGGTGGGTATTCTGAATTGCTTCTCGCTACTAGATTTAATAGTTCTAAATATCTCAAGAGGAAGCTGTGGGCACCTCTGTCACTTCCTTTTACAAACTAGAAGTGACTTCACAAAGACAGACCAAGATGCGTAATTTTTAAATTTTCTTGCTTGGTTACTTTGAGCAGTACCCAAGATTATTTCCTAATGAACCTGATCCTGCTAATGCTTCTACCATGCCACTGATTCTGCTAAACAATTCACCAGACTGTATTGAAACACTGATGCTACAAGCAAGCCTTCTATAATGATGGCAGGCAGGCTTTATTTCAGTAGGGAGCAATGGATCTAAAGACTTTATATTCATCTCTTACGAAAATACAGCAAATTGTTTATATGAATTCCACTGAACAGTCTATGACTGTGTGTACTTTTTTTTTTTTTTTTTAATATTTTGTAATTTTTAAAAATGGTGGCACATTAAAAAGCTACAAGACTTACTTTGTTAACTTAATCGTGCAACTACAAAGCATACATACTGGAAACAGACTGGCATTAATGGAGAACTCTAAGCTTCCTACAACTCTGCACAAATTACCTCTGTCACTAGTGGTAACAGGACAATAAAAGTCATATTCTGCTCATTGTTATTTGCCAAATAAATTAAATCTATTAAATGATGATTGATACTACATCACTAGCATAAACGCTTAGACACTTGTAAACACACAATACACAACATGGTCACTGAATTCAGATGGAAACACTCAGAAATTCAAAAGAAACTGAGCCTGAGCTATGAAATGCAGCAGTCGGCCCTGACTTGAGGACAGATTTTGTTTGTCTTTACATAAAAAAATCAAATAAAAAAAATCTAAACTGTACTTACTGCAAGTTGTTTGGGAAGACTTTCAGCAATACGACTGAGTAACGTCTTTGAAGGCTTCTCAGCACACAACAAAACAAGATTGACGTTTCTGTCTCCACGGAGCAGCAAACCTTTAGCCAAAACGCCTACCCGTAAGACTCCTTTCAAAGCTCTGTGAAGTAAATTATAGTTAGAAGCTGCATTTAAAATAATATTAAAACCTTAAAGCTAATCCTGAAGATAGAAAAACTAAATAAAATAGGAATATTCCACATACTCTTGAGGCCACAATCCTCATCAAAATTTGCTGGATCAAAACCCAAGGAGAATAGGATTCCTGGAAGCACTGAGAACAGTGCAAGGAAAAACATACGATGATTTTAAAAACAAAAGATTAATTTCTTCAAAAATAAAAATACCTGTCTTTACTGCCATCTTTTTTATCATCTCCCTCTTTGCTCTTGTTTTTTTCATGGTCAGTCATGTTGTCAGAAACAAGTTTCAAAGCACGCTCAGTAATAGAAACGATTTTTTGGACTGCCTGAAGTTCCTCCTCCGTTGGATATATTGCCGCGTGTTTGGTCATCACATAGCGGTCATCAGAGGAGTCAGGGCGGCGTAGAGGCTGAAGAGAGGAAAAAGTGTATTTCTGAAATGTAGGTTCACTTCAAAGTTCACAGAATATTCAAACCTTGAATGACTGAAATGTAACAAAACATGAACTGAGATGTACTTAACAACTTAGACTGCTCACAAACCATTATGTCTGAAGAAAGATGAACTGTATCAAAATAAAACCAATTATGAAATTCCCAGATCCAAAGTACCCCTCTCCCCCCATAAATATGTATTGCCTTTTTATTAACCAGGAAATACCTGCACACTTATTCACTGCTGCAAAATAAAGTGTAAGTATCTACAGTTGCTTTCATAGAAAGAAGCATTCAGATAGGAACAGGCCTCAGGAGGTCTCTAGTCCAACTTTCTATGGTCAACTATAAGATCAGATCATGTTGCTCAGGGATTTATCCAGTCACGTCTTGAAAAACACCAAAGATAAGAGGCTGCACAACATCTCTGTGAAAAAGTTATTTCCTGTATTTAATCTGAAACTTTCTTGTCTCAGCTTAAGCTGGCTCTGTCTTGCACTCTCACCACTGTGAAGAGCTTGGCTCCATTGCCTTTATTAGGCAATTAGAAGGCTATTAGGACATACTGAAGCTCCCTCTTCTCCAGGCTGAACAAGGCAAGATCCCTGTCTCTGCACACGGCACATGTGCTGCTGCCCCCAGTCATTCTGGCAACCCCACACTGAACCTGCTATGATTTATCAATGTCTTTCTTGTACTAGAAAGCCCCAAACGGAATGCAGTATTGCAGTTTGGGTCTAATGAAAGCTGACTGCTTCCCATCATCTATTGATTATGCTCCTGTTAATACAGATCAGGATGCTGTTGATGTTCCTTGCTGTCAGGGCACCCTGCTGGCTCACAGTCAGCTTGCTCTCTGCCAAGATTCCCAGGTTGCCTTCAGCAGGGCTGCTACCCAGCCTGTCACTCCCCAGCGTGCATCAGTGCAGGGGGTTCCTTCTGCCCAAGTGCAGCACTAGCTATTTGTCCATACAGAATTCCATAAAGTTCCTTTCAGCCCATTCCTCCAGGTTGCCTATGTCCATTTGGATGGCAACCCTGTCCTCAAAGGTATACACTCTTCTCCCCACCCTGAGTTGATTAAGTTTCATATCAGCTGCAAAACTCATGAGCGTCCACTAACTCCATCACCCTTCAGATGATTGACAAGGTACTAACAAGACAAATCCCAGGATAAACCCATGTGGTACTCCACTTGTTACCAGCCTCAAAGTAGAGTAGGACCCACCACTAATCATTATCCTCTGGGACTGATGATCCAACCACTTTTAACCATACGATTACAAAATAACCATACATCTACAATTACAGAATCATACAATGGTTTGGGTTGGAAGGGACCTTTAAAGATTAAGAAAATAATGCTGTATAGTGCAATTTAATTTAATTTTAAAAAGCAATACACAAATCCAGAAAGATTTGTATTTCAGAAGAATCAGTATTTGTCTGTGAGGCATCCGTTCATCATATAAGTGGGCTTCTGTTAGAAGAAAGGTTCATCTACACAGTTTGATTAGCATATAATTTTTTCTTCACCTTTCCAAATTCTTTATTAAGAGATAATGGAGACAACTCAGCACTGAATAATTTATAGTCCTTAACTGTGCCTCCTGGTAAGTGAGATTTCATTTTTTTTTCCCCATAACTTAAGAAACTCACAGCTGGTCCTTGGGGCTGAGGAGGCATTCCTGGTCTAACTCCCAGCAGGCCTAGAGGTCCTGGAGGACCATGAGGATAACCTCCATCTGGTATTCTGCGACGGTCGTCCCAGTGGTGCTGCTCTTCCTCCATTCTCCTCCAGTACATGTCCTCTTCATATCGCCTGAAGTGCATCAAACAAAGCATTCTCTTTACATAGCTGTTAGTACTTCCAAACATTCTAAATGAATTCCTGGATGTCCTCACTAACTCATTTCTAGTAGTCATGTTCAAATACCAGGGAACTCCAGAGGGTAAGTAAAAATGAATGGCTTTTTGAAAGCGAGTCTGTTTACAGCAAAGTAATTCTAGTAAGTCTACATTCCTCAGAGGGCCTGAACACTAGCAAACAAAAACCCCAGAGGGTTAATGACAATTTAATTTAAAACAAGACAGTACAGAGTTCCCACAACGTTCAAAAGAACTAACTACAGAAGCAGAGTTTGTTTTAGATTAATCTGACTGCAGCTTTGTCTCATTTATTGATAAAACAACGCATTACCTCATTTCCATCCTCCAGCGTTCTTCCTCTTCTCGCCTTCTCCAGTATTCTTCTTTCTGCATCTGTTTCCTCATCTTTTCTTCTTGAATTTTTCTTGCTCGAATACTGGGCTTTACTTCTACTTGTAAATCTGGGTTTACTTTTTTCTAGTTCAGAAAAAAATGAATTAAATGTTGGTTTTCCTCTCGTCATCTCAAGGTTACAGAGTTTTTCTGGAATGTTTAACACACTACTCATCTACAATAAAATCAAGCGGAGTAAAATGCAGTTTTAGAACTACATTGAATGAGTAGTTGAAGAACAAAAATATGCGTCCAGTATTTTAAAGAAATAACAACATATTACAAATAGCATCAATTCCCTCTTCACCTACATCAGGACCAAAGTCATTTACGATGAAAACGCTACATGAAACACCAAGTAATTGCTGTTCATTCTGAAGCTGGATGACTATTCTGTAGCCTGAAAAAAACATTTCCTCTCAACTACTGTGTGCTTCCTGATACCCTGTTCCTGAAAGGTACCTCATACAGATGCATAATCATGAGTTACTGAATACATTTTTCTAGCAGTTCTCTCTTCTTTCATCCCTTTCATGATTATGCAGGCCTGTTAGCTCTCCGGTGACCACAGTAGATTCTTTCTACATCATTTTATACTAATCAAAATGTACACCGTATGTCATTAGGGGGGTCTCTCCATTCATGACTGAAAAAAAATCTCCAAAACTTGTTCCTCAAATGCCTCCACAAAGGATTTATGTGATCTATCCTACCAAAAACATTAAGCACTACTTTTTTACACTGTTTGAAATTAATGGTAAACAACATAAAAGAACCTACTGTTGCTTACATATGTTGTACCATATTTTAATGTTGCAAAGGTTCATAAAAGCAACATTCAAAATGCCTGAACAAAAAACAATCAAAATGCAGTTTCAGTCTATATTACTTCTTTAAAGCCTATGCTCCAAAGAAAATCAACTAGAAGGTGAATGTATTTCTCTACCTTTTTTTATGTGCTGTTTACTCAGAGTACTTACTTTGGCTATTCCAAATAAATACAAGACCATGCAATTAGTCAGCTGACATCTGGTGGATTTTCAGATAGAAGCACAAGCATTTCTACTAACCTTATATTGAAGTCTGTGCCGCCTCCCTTTTAAGTGCATCTCCTTGGCATTAGGATCATTAAAACTGCATTCACAAAGTTTACAGTGAAAGCGGATCACCTTTCCTTCATCATTTCTTACCTGGAAAATAAAGTTATAACACATTTGTTTTTGTTTTTTTGGCTGTTGCTGGTTGTTTTTTTTTTCTAAACCCAAAACTGATGTAAAAATGAATTTAATTCAGTGATACCGGATACTGTCTACTCATCTTAACACGTGCTAAAAAGTTCACACTGAAAGAAGGCAAACTAGAGCTTTCAATTCTGCTAGAGAAGCCATTATGCTCTGTAATGAACAGAGTTCTTCCATTCCAAAGAGCACACAGCTTTAGACTTGAACCTGGACATACTGAGTTGAAGTTAATAATTGCAAACCTTCAAATAATTAAAATTTTACATCAGATTCTGATCCTATAGACTTCATCCACATCTCATGCCATCAACATGAAGAGTGCCCCACTTAGCTCAAAACAAACACACACAACACAAAAATGTAAACATATGCACAAGCGTTTGCAGGTCCAATGCCTTGTTTCATAATGAAGGATTTTTCACTGAAATAGTTAAAATAATACACATTTTCATATCAATACCTCCTCCACATAGTCATGGCCCACTGGCTGGACATCACTTTGCAAGGCAGCAAGAGTTGTAGGAGTCACTGGTTCAGTTGCTGTGTCTGGTTTTACTTCCTGTGTTTGTACCGTGGCAACAGGAGTTGTTTTAACACTTTCAGCTGATTTCATTTCTTCCAGTTTACTTCCTGTTGTCTGAAGCTTATTACCACCTACAAATCAAAACATTAAAATTTTTAACTTTCATGAAATAAGAACATGATTACATATGCATGATGCGCAGACCGAAGACTATATTTGCAAGTATCAATGTTCTGGCCAAAGCATTATCAGTCTTCTGAAACTACTTAAAGCTTAAACATATTTAAAATATAATTAAACAGTTGGGTTTTTTTTTTGTTTTTGTTTTTAATAAATAAGTTTGAAAACATTCAAGTTATTTAAACATGTAATATTAGCTTTTTATTTTGGCATGAAAAACTTTATTGCGTTATGTAACTGCAATTTTCACCATTTCTATGCTTTTTCAAAAGAGAGAGGACTGAAAGGGACAAAGACATTGTAATCTCTTTTCATCATCTTTTTTTTTTTTTGTAAATGGATCCATAAAAGTATTTAAAAACCATATAACGTTTGTATTAGCAAAGGTACTATGCTCTCAGTGCTGAGGCTGCATAGGTTTTTCCTTATTTTGGCTGCTTCCCATCTCTGAATATCTGTCATGCCCATTTCAAAAGTTTCCATGTTACACCTCCACTGTTACAAGGATGTTTCAGTTGCCCAGTTATCAACTGCCAACCTGCCTTAACAGCCCAGGTTGTAAACTGAAATTAGGACCAACTGGACTATAAACTGCAACACTCCAGCAGTTACTACGTAAAAAAACAAAACACTCTTATGGAAGAGGGAGAAGCCTCCAGGAAAGGTCAGATAGAGACAACTGGACAGAAAACACCATAAACTGTGGAGCAAAGCTTTTATATGCATTTTTATTTTCACCTATCAGTAATTCTCTTAAACACAACAGTGTTACTCATGCATAGTTAACTAAATATATTTGTATTTGCTACACTAAGATCTTAAAAAAATTATGGAATAGGTTAGGTTTCAAAATAAAGACTGACTTCTGTACTTGCCAACAAAGTTTATTTTCGGTGTAGATATTTTCTTTACAGCTATATTAGCAGCAGTTGAAGATGTTTTGTTGTTGGACGCCGTGTTAAGTGGTGCGTTTGCCGTGGGAGTGAGAATTTTCACTGCAGAGGATGCAACAGAGGAGTTCACAGTGCTGCTGCTAGTTGCTATATTTGAAGCAGATGCAGCTGGTTTGGAAGCAGATGTCGATGTTGAGGAAGTAGCCTGGGTAACCACATTTGGTTCAGTTGAAGGAATGGGTTTGCCAAGTTTTGTGTGCAATTTTACTACCTACAAGAATAAAGAGAAATTCTTGTAATCTCCCTATAATGAACTTTTTACAGGTTATGGAAGCTGTATTACAATTATCAACATAACGCCCCCT
>VXAL01004010.1:150475-173456 GCA_013399475.1 Chauna torquata | reverse complement strand
AATACAACTAAGAAGTTAGTTACTGCTTCTTAACAAAAAGTGATCTTGGCAAAAAAAAAAAAAAGAGATGGACATGTAAAAGTTTGTCATCTGCAACAAGGAAATCGTTAATTGTCATCTCAGATTGTTTATTTCCACTGCAAATTCAGACATTTACTCTAAAAGCTATGTGCATGAGAATAGAAAGCCAATAAACTGACAAGCCAGTAAAACTGAAGGAAAAATTTTGCTCCAACAGTTTCAATGTCACTGTTTTGCTGCCTGGTTGCTTTTTCTTCTCTTCAAACAGCATAGTATGTTAAACTATTTTGGTTCCAAATACTACTTGTAAATAAAAGTTATTTAATTCAAATTCAACAACACTGTCTCTTTTGATCACTACCTTTTAAGAATATTCATATTGAAAGAATTGCCAAAATTACATAGCAAAACTGAAGAGATTCCTTAGAAAAGGTGGTTTTTTTCTTTTTTCTTTTTCAAAGCACATCTGCAGAGAAAATTAAGGAGGATGTGAGAGCTATATTTCAGAGCTCTTTAAAATTCATAGAAAGCAGACAGGCATATGCTTATTCTTAAAAGTGCTGCTTAAGGATTGAGTAGTACTTCTTTTTGGTGATAGCGGACCATCACGCCTGAGAAAGGAATGCAAGCGGTCCATAAAAACCAAACACGCAAAATGAAAACTAAAGATTGGGAAAGATTTGAAAGTAGCAATAAAAAAAAAAATCTCCTTGACACACCTTTAATGTGAACATGTGTAGACAATGATAATATGTATACAATGGTATACACATACTTAGTTTTTTTTGTTGTTTTTTTTTTTAAGTAAATCATATTCCTCATTGGAATACAGACATATTAATGTCAAGTAATACTGTAAGTTTGTGCAACTCTTCAAAATGACTTTTGCAGTAGAATGCACAAGATTCTTCAGAGTGTACCAAAGTAATAGATCCCTTTGAGATTTCAGTTTTACACAGATGACAACCTAAAAATTAGCAGTAGCTAGTGACTATCAATAGGGAAGAGAAAGCTATGTCCAAATGTACGAGGATAATATATACCACACTCCCAATTACTGGGCATAACCCAAAAATTCAATTGCTCAATGTATTTATGAAAGAAAGAACACTAGACATGTCTACCTAAATTAGAATGTTTGTTCTTGCACTAACAAAAATCATATTGAGGAAACTTAAATCTTCTGTGAGATTTATTTTAACAGGAACGATGTTACTGATGCCACTTTGTACGGTGCTCTGAGATACAAAAGTAAGAGCTGCAAAAGCTAAATATTAACACTGTATTTGTTACTGACATTAATTTTGCCTGAGTTATGAAGAAAATCTGTAATAAATAAATACACACGCTGCAGTGCTACTCCATTTACTATTGTATGGCCACTTCGAAACACAGGTCACAGGGGTTCACAGTGCAGCCTGTAGTCTTTATTTATTCCAGAATGCCCACCTAACTGCACTCAGAGATTAGGGAAAGCATGCTTACCGAAAACTCATTTCAAAGTCTACTACACGGCATTGTTCCTTGCTTCCATATGCCAATTTTGTTTGTTGGAAATGCCAAGGAGTGATGCATAACAGCCCCGTCCCTCGGCACTGACTCAGCTTACAGCTTTTCAAATCGCACTGCGAACTTCACAGCACCAGACAAATAAGACAACTACCAAGAAAAGTCTTGGAAAGATCTGGGGCCAGGGGAACACATGCTACTGCATGTCCTCACTGACTCTTTTCTCCACCTTATCTACATCTTCCTACGACTTCCATACGTTCCCCAATACATCCTCTTCTCATTGATACAGTGGAAATACTTTTCCCCCCTTCTCCTGACAATGCCCTTCTAACAGTGAGCTTAAAGTTATGTTTGAAACAAAAAAGAACAATGAAACACTTTTAAACAAAATTTTTCAAATTAGATTGTTTCTGCTCATTTTCTCCCCTCTAAGATGAGGGGAAAAAATACACGACTGACTTGTGTAATAAGAACAAGAGAAAGATCTTACTTTCTGATGCTTGGCTCCACGGATATGGGCAGCATATGCATCTGCTCCTGTACAAGACACATCACAAAGCTCGCAGCGCAACTGATTCTGAGTTCCACGAGCAGAAGTGCTGCTGTTATTGGTGTTCTGGGAAGCTTTTAATGCTGCTTCCTTCTTTTTGTGTTTCTGGCCTTCTAAGTGTTCTTTATAAGTCTGTTTAAATAAATAATACACACACAGTAAGCTGCCTTTGCACTGCTTGTTCAGCTTTCATGTGAATACATGTAGAATAGAACATAACATAAAATACATGCTTTGTATAAGAAATACTTCCTACATTGAACATTTCTTTCATATGACATGCTCTAAGGCATAAGCAGTCCACTTTTAAGACCAAGAAATTTTCTTCTCCTGCACCAGAATCCCACTTCTACAGGTAATACAATCTGGGTTTTCCTCCTCTATCTGCTCACTTCCACAATCTGTACTGTTCAAAAGATATTACTATTGAAAACTTGGTATGATTGCAAAACTGCATCTCAGTTGCAGTTTCCTGCATTGTATTTAATTATTCTCAGTTTTGAATTTTCCTCAACCTGCATTATGACAGTGATTAAGTGTAGCGAGAACTGAAAAAATTTGATTCAAAAGATGGTAGTACATAAAGCTGTGCTGAAAATGAAAAGCAGAAGTTGAGATTTGCTCCTGTACCAACAATGGCAACCTAGAGAGCAGACAGGGTGGGAAATAATGACAGATTTACTTAAAGAACTGTTTAGCAAAACACACACAGATGCTACATGAATTGGTATCTACTTTTTACACACTTGTACCCACTGTGAAACTAAACTGGGATGATGGAATATAATAAATTTTCAGGCTTACCATTCACAAAATTTATAAAATTGAGCAGTTTTGAAAAAAAGACTTTCTAAGAAGTTTGCTATGCTAAAAAAGCAAATCAAATTCAAAGTTTATAATACTTCTGGAGTCCAAATCATAGTTGAAGCTTCTCCATACAAGCTAATGGGGTGCACCAATTTGTCTTCTCCTAGCAACTATATAATAGCACACACTTTCATTTAATTATTCCTTTAGTAAAATTACATAATCTGGTCCTTAAAAATTAACAAATATTCTAAAAGGGGTCAGTTTTTTATCTGAAGAAATTGCGACTAAAACGTATAGTAGAACATTACATAAACACAGGTACCTGTGGTCCAGCACAGCTGATCTTACAAACATCACAGTAGTGGATCTGGGGTGGTTTGGGAGGTTGTTTTGGTTTCAGTTGCTTATTTTGGAATGGTGCCTTTTTAGTAAAGGTGGTCCCTGTCCAAGCAGCTGTTGCAGCAGCAGCAGCAGCTGCTGCCGCTGCCTGTTTCTGTTGCTGCTGCTGCTGCTGGTAATAGGACGATGCAGCTGAATACACAGCAGCTTCATAGCCAGAATAAGAGGTACCTCAAAGATCAAAATAAAATAAGTATTACGTCGCTGTACATCATGTATCAAATACATAACACACTAATTACAAGCACGCTGCATAATACAGTTGGGGGGGCAGGGCAGGGTATAAACAATGTACTGATATCTTGTTACGCAGTCTGAGTTTTTCTTGATGTTTCACAGTACACAAACACATAGCATACCACTTGTATCAGGATTATTTGTTTTTTTTTTGACATCTTCACAGATGCAGTTATGTTGTTGGATATATCAAAGCATCCCTAAAGAATAGGTGAAAATTCCTGGTACACCTGGTAAGACTGAATATGATGTAATAAGAGTAACATATTTATCAAAGGCCAGTTGAAGTAAACAGTCTTTTGGAACGAGATTTACTGTTCAAGATCCAAAATGAAAAGGAGGACAGGAATTATGTAGAGGAAGGGAAAAAAAACATGAATACGAAAGTCAGAACTGCTAGTGCTATTACATCCTACTTCAGTGATTTAAATTATTTAATGCAGAGCTTCTTGCCTGCTAAAACCTCTGCAGCACACCCTAGGTATGCACTCCTTGATTTCTAATATCAAAGTTGAATAAATCGAGGAAACTGGGCTTTCATACCTTTGAGCCAGTTTTCCCATAAACTTTCTACATCTACTGGTTCAACTATTTTAATCCTCTGATCAGGTTCTGTTTCAAGGAAGTCCCTTTAAAATTCCTTTTTAAACAGAAAACAAAAAAAGTTCAAGGTAGCTATAACATGCCAGTTGATCACCATCTGGCCATAAACCTAAAGTTTCTTTTCATCTTTAACTAGGTTTTGGGTTTCTAATGTTTGAAGTATGGTTTTGTTTTTTTTTCTTTTTTTAAGCACCCATTCTTCTCCCATTGTGGGTCAACACAACCCAAAATTACAAGATTAATATCAGATTGGCCCTCCCTGTTTCTACAATTGCTGTTTAATGGCATCATGCTCCCTTCCAATTTCCCTGGGTTTTATTTGTGTGGATGTCTCCCCTCATTTTTTCTATTCCCCCACCTTTCCTCTTCCAAACCTTACAATAAATCACTTATGTGCACATAGCAATGCTAATACCTTTTATATTTTCATGTAACAAAATAGGCATACTTAAGCATCAAACCTTTTTTAAAGATAAATCATTATATTGCCAAAATATTTTGACTTAACTGGTTGATACTTCTCAGTAGACTATGATGTAATTGAACATGAACTGCTAAAATTCTGAGTATTTAAATCCTGTAACCTTCTGTAACAATTGCAAAGATCCCAGCAGTATAATATGCACAATTCTTACCAGAGTAAGTAACCGCTGTTGTACTGTATGTTGCACTTTGAGTATAGGATGGAACAACAGTAGCTGCAGCTGCTACTGGCTGCACAGTAGAGGATACCGGATATATAGAAAACGTAGTTGTTGCTGGACTCGGGGTTGCAGGTTTTATAGCCGTTACTTGTCGTGTTTGCTGGGCTTGGGTATATTGAGTTGCCCCTTGGCTATATCCTGCTTTCGGAGCTAATTAGGATAGAAAACAGAAGTGTACAAACATAGATAGGATTTACTTGAATGAAGTGTGAACCATATTAAGTAATGCTTAATGATACCTAATGACATTCTGGGGAATAAACATAACAAGGGGAGGTGGGGTTTTTTGGTTGGTGTCCCCCCCCGGCCTTTTTCTTTTTTAAACCATCGTGGTTATGCATCCTGTAACTGTGTATCACACAACTGTGCAATCACGTCTCAGGTCACATTAGTAAGCCTCAGATTTATTTATTTATTAAACTATGCTGCCATGTTCTCAAATAACCTTCTCATTCAATGGTTTTACTGGAGTACACTAAGCCAAAGTACATCTAAACTTTTGCATTACTTCTCATCAATGTTAAAAAAAAATTATGCTTTGTAGCAGTCATGATACAGATAATTAAAGAACTACATACATCATTAAGTAACTAGAGAATTACAAGAACAGTCTAACCAAATTATCATCTGAACCCACCACTATTTGCACCTAATTCAGCGAACTTTCTAGACAAATCAGCAAAACGTTTGTCTAGAAGTATATTTTGAATGTATTTAATAATATTCCAAAACTCAAAGATAGTTAGTTACAGCAATGTCCCAACAATATTCAAGTTCTAGATGCAGCACATTTTCCTACATATTGACAACAATTATACGAGAAAACTAAGAAAAAAATCTGGGTGATGTGATATATTCAAAGATATATTTTTAAGGTATTACTGTAATGCCCATACTATATAAAGACAGAAGTTTGAAGCATGCAACCCACCTGTCTGGTAGTATGATTCAGCTACTGAAGGCTGAGGCTGGGCAGCAGCAGCCACAGCTGCAGCAGTTGCTGTTGGCTGTTGATAGTATTGTTTGCTGTCATAAGCTACGGCTGGAGCAGTAGATCGAACATAAGAATAGGAATCCTAAAAATTAAAGAAAAGAAAAAAACAGTGAATTTCTCCCTAAAATACGCATCTGGAGTAATAAAGATTATTAGCAGAGTCAAAAATAAAAACAACATATTTCCTTCTAGTCTACACTAAAGGATATTTTTTTAAAAAGAACTATTTACAGAGACAATATATATAGATATACACATTAAAGAAATCAAATTTCTTTACAAATACTTCAGGCTAGAAGACAAACCTGATGGTCTTCTTCAGACTTAATACAGAAATTACCCTCATGCTTTTAAATCACTTTCCTTTCCAAAGTAATTTTGTAACTGAAAAGCAACTACTTTCATTAGTTTTTCATAGTGACTGTCTCAAATTCCTAAAAACTAAGAAGGAAAAAACAATACCGATCTCCACAAAATGTGATTTTCTACAAATCACAACAAAGTCACAAGTTTACAAACATCACCCTATATTGGCCTTAAAAATAACCAAGAAAATTATTCTTGATGATGGGATATTTGTTGATATTTGAGTATGGAAGTGATACTTTTAAAGCCTTTTTTTTAACATATCAACTGTTCTATTAGGGAACCATAACTAGTCTATAATGGCAAGGCAAGCAGCTCATTCAATGCAGCCAGAACTCTGAAAATGGCTAGTAAGCTTAGAAGAGGTGAGCCTGGAAACCACTATACGCATGTACATATATTTTCCCATCCTTACCATATTTATGGTGAAGCGTGAATAGCTGACCAACTGATGGGTAGCAAGGCATGAACTACATTAGCTGAAGTGTAATAACATATAACATTTCTTTTTATTTCCAAGAAATATAACAATAAAATCTCTCTTCTATCCAACTTGCATAAAGTGAAATTATTTTTCTATAATCTAGGGGACTCTCTTTTCTGTCTGAACGCATCTAACATCTGACTAGTTTAATGACCTTGTAATTATGAGTACAGGCACAACTGGAAGGACTCCTACGTTAAAATTCATTACCATATGTAACAAATTCTAAAAGCTGTAGGAAAGAACTGATAACATACAGCAACAGTATCGTCCTTTTAAACAAAACAAACAAAAAAACTAATTAGAATCTATATAATGCCTTGATAATTTTACAATTAATACATTAAGGAGACATTACAAGGGACATACTATTTCAATGTCCTCTGTCTCACTAGTAAATGCAAATTTTAAATATGAGCCACGCCACAAAATTTATGTAATTCTTGCGCATAAACACACCAGCCTAGAGATAACCACTGAAGACTTGGACTAACAAATGTTAATGTAGAAAAAAAGCTGTTAAAAATACAAATAAAGCTCACATTTCCAATGGGAAACTACCTGGCCATGTAAAACCCCTCATCTTTCTGCATTGTCTGATTGAAACCAGCGGGCTAGGGTTACTGATGTGCATATACACATACATTGTGTGAATTTACATAGATAGGAAAAACCGCAACTTCTCCTCCTCTTCTAAAAACTGAACAGGAGTAAACACATGTTAGAAAGTCCCAAGATAACCTCTACAGACTGAAATCTTCCAAGCACAAAACTGATGCAGCACTCTGATTTGTACTGCAAGTTTATTTTTTCATGAATTGAGAAGAAATACAACTCAGTAACAGGATGTTGTGTCATACTACATTTAAGCCACTGCAAGAATGGGAAGTTGTCTGAGGTACCAACATATCTCTCCTCTCAGCCTTGCGCGATCCCACCTTCATCTCCTGCATCGGCATCACAACCGTGCAGAGGCAAGGAAATTTAACTTAGTCTGTCAATCCCATGGAAAGTTACTCCTTTTTTGTTTGGTTAGTTTTCTGTGGGATCCTTTTCCTGAACTGACCCACCCAAATACTGGCAACTGCTGGATTCACTACAAGAAAGTGTCAACAGAAGTCAGGGCAAGATGAAAAGAGAGAAACAGTTCCCTTTTGTGGCAGTCTGTAGCCACACAAGGTTAAGCAGTGATCTCACAAGTGCAGACGGCCACCAAAAAGGGCAGTTCCTCTCCTAAGGCAATCTTCTATCCTCTTACATTTGGTATCGCAACTCCTGCGGCACCCGCAAATCTGATGAAGGAACGATTTTTATCTCCCATTGAAAATTTTTATCGAAACAGTTTTTTCAGCTAAGTCAGTTCCATGACCCTGTTTACCACATGCTACTTGAACATTTAGGCTAGCCAGGACAGTACTACTTTTCTCAGCAGCAGTTCACAAAATCACTTGGAGGTAAATGTCAGTTCATTGCTTATTGTGTGAATGTCTAAATCTTAGATACCGCAGTAATATTGCTGATAATCCTCTGTATGGGCCATGAGACTGCAGTCACTTCACACTATCAGTTTTAGCTACTGAGTAATCCCGAGTTGTACTCACATTGTATTCAGGGAAGAAAAAAATATAAATACCATCACATTCTCTTATCCAAAGAGGCCTCTTCCTTTTAACATATAATTTAAAAAAACATAAAAGTGTGTTTTGTTTTTTTTTTAAACATACCTGGTAATTCTGTGTAGTGACAGGAGGCGGTGGTGGTGGAGCTTCTTGTTGCCTCTGTGTATAACCATAATCTGTTGCTGTGTGTGCTGTAGGATAGCCTCCATATGCAGCAGCTGTTGCAGCAGCTGCAACAGCTACTGGAGCAGGCCTGGCTACTGCAACCGTAGCTGCTGCTGGAGCATAGGCTGCAGTAACCGTGTGTGCAGCGACTGGTGCCTGGTGGACAGTGTAGCTAGCAACTGTAGTTGGATGGGAATAGGCTACACCCGAAGCTGGCTGCTGGCTATATGGGAAAAAGACAGTAAGTAAATAATTAGATTATTTCAACATACTAAGCTAATGCCTAAACATTTCAAAATCCCAGATTTGGTTAATACTTGTCTGTTCTACAAGCAAACCAGGAACAGCTATCTACCTACGTATACATTTCAATGGCTAATATTACCTCTCTTCCACCCCCATCAAAAAAACTATGTAATTTTAAGTTTCTGTGGATACAGAAATACCAAGTGGTTGATGATTTTCTTAGAGAGGGTTTGTGGGTTGGTTTTGTGGTTATTTTTTTCTGAAGCAGTACAACAGAAGTCTCATTCAAACTAATACGTCTTAAACCATTATCTTTTCATGTCTGACAAGTTTTTTAAGTGCTTCATTAGTTCTTCAATAAAACTACCTGCCAAATTAAGAAAACTACTACTTTTCTTTGACAGCTCATTATTGACCTGCACTTGCGCAATGTTTTTCAGCAAACCTTATTAAAGTTATGAGCTTTTAAAGACTTCCACGAAAATTAGCTCAGAACTCTTAAAGTTCAGGCAGAGACATTTTAAAAACATACTTCTGATACCAGGCTTTCCCCACAAAAGCTTAGAATTATAAAACACTGGCCCAGAAGTCCACTTCCTCACCACACGAAGAATCATCAAAGGACAGTCAGATCAAGCAAGAAGACTGCCACCAGAGCTCTGGCAATCTCCCAGGCACATGCTGAGACTAATGTGCCTTTCTAAGATTTGCAGGTAGGACATTAATATGTGGCTATTTACTGAGAACGAGTAAATACCAGCAGTGGAAATAGAAAATGATGGCCTCTGAGGTTTAATTGTTTGAACAGAAACTGATGTTATTGTCCTATTTACATCTGTAACCACACATTACGATTAAAAGCTTTGAGTAGTCGTTTTGATTTTTAAACAAATACAGTGAACTGGGCGAAATATCACTATCTGGAACAATGATATGAAATGGGGATTCAGTTACTATTCTGATTCTTTTTGTACGTTTCCTGCACTGTTGTTCAATAATATTTAAGAATCTCTGTAGGGTTTCACATCTCCACAGAACTATTAAAAGATAATTCAAACCCAATTTCCTGTCTATCAAGAAGATAGTATCCCCTATTTTAAAGAAAACAGAAATACGATATCTCCGTTAAACAAATATGCTCTGTGGCAAAGTGGAATTGCAGTATGGTTACGCTCAAAACCAAAACAAGTCATAGTATTTTTTTTCCAAAAGACCACAATATTCTCTCTGTCGTAATTACCAGAAACAAAGGACTTTTTTGCTGTAGATGTTATTATTTTTGCTACAGACATTTCCAAAACTCCCTTGTGTTTAGTAATTTAAACAAGTATGTATTTTTGTCATTTAATTACTGCAGAACACATTAACAAGCCATTCTCAGGCAGAAACACACAAAGAAAATTTTATTACTACAGGATTTATATGTCTGGACTCCACCTTCTTCCCACCATAGCCCCTTGACATTTCGTTGCTTAAAAGACCATTTACATTCCATCCAAACTCAATTCAGTTGTGAGCTGTACTTGCAATTATATTTCATTTTATTTTCAGCTTCTTAGTGTAACAGTGGAAGGAAAAGATCAAAAACACTTTGGTGTAGCTCCTACCACTGCGTGAAACAATTTCGCCTGCTTGGCCTATATAGGTAGTGCCTTTGTTTTGTCAGTTTAAGGTCAGAAATGAGACTCTACCAGAAAACTCAGGAAGACTATTTTGTGATGGTAAAAGTGAATGTTACTCTATAAATCTAGGCTGTATTATTTATGTATCTAACAGCACAGAAGTGTAAGATATTCACAAGCTCAGGTAATTCACAGTATCATATGCATCTACTCAAAACATATTACATTGAGAAAACAGGCAGCCTTACACTTTAACTTGGACTGCAGCTGAACTCACCAACAGTCCAATACTGCCAGCAAAGGAAAAGTCTTGCTCCACTCCTCACGCTCACTCTTCTCTCCTCCCATATACCAAATCTGGCCATGCCACCCTATTGCATCCCTTGCGCTAGTTCTGCTATTTGTCAAGCTACTGATTTAACTCATTAACCTAGCAGAAAACTATGAGAATTTTTTTTTGCTTGGCCCATTTTCTAACACGGTAGAACTCTTGGAAACACTGGAGCTCACAGAACAGTCCAACTGCCAGAACCCACGTGAGGTATACATACGGAAAAAATGGGAGGGGGAGAAAGAAGAGGGGCCTGTCCAGGAAGCATTTATTGGGCTCTTCAAGTTTCACGAAAACCATGCTCAAATTACTATTACAAAATACATTGCAGTGCTAACACCATGCTATGAGGTAACAGTATCAGCCAGTTTATCAAAGAAAACGCTTTTATTCTCAGAATACACATGATCAAAGCTACCTGAGAATTTTCGGTATTCAATAGTGCGAGATCGTGATCGTACTGAGCAACACTATTAACAGGATTCTGCTCAGTCTCATTTCTTCTTTGCTATTTTTGTATCAAACTTCCTTATCATGGCATAGAATTAACAGCCTCAATCATTTGACTTCTAAGGCTGTTATAGTTCTATGACCATGTTTACTTTAGCAAACCTGTTCCCCTTGCTTCTGCAACACCATGCAGAGCTAGTGATCGAGTTTGCAAGATTACAAGAAAAATATTCTAGAACTGCCTGCTTCTTCCTTTTTAAAAGAACTACTCATTATGTTACAGAAATTCATCTTTTCCAAATTTATGTTCTTTTTTCTTCCCAAGTTCTTACTGAAAACCTTTTAACATTAAGATGACCAGGCACTTTCACGTAATTAATTTATATCAGAGGATTTTTGTGCCAACTTCATCATTTGACTTACAACAGCTTTTATCCTTGTTCAGTGATAAGCACCTCATCACATCTGCTGAGACCAACTTACCTCCTCTCAGACTGTTCTGTCAGACCCCCCGTTCCACTGATCTTTCTTGCTGTTCATCTTTGCACCTATCAAATACTAAGACATGCCATACTAATGTAAACACTAGATAAGAATCAAGACCAAACCCTGGATAATTCCAGTGTAATTATTCCTATTTGATAATCACTCTTCTCATTCTAATAACCACCTCTACCTGTACTTCTCTACAATTCTTTTATTAATATCTACACTAAATAACAATTTTCTATGCTGCACCACATCAAGTATTTCAACTTAGTCCCAGTAAATATGACCCCAAAAGACTTGGGCATGTGATCAAGTTATTAGAGCAACAATGCACATGTCAGCTGAGCTACGGTAACAAAACACGTGCATGTCCTTCACCACAACAGAGAAATTAATTCAGTTTAGCTTAATCACCCTACACAGTGGGGAAAAAAAATTGAACTAAATTATTCGGTATGTTCTATGAGCTAAGAACATGCAATCAACTACAGCAGCACAGCTGACACAAACTAATTCAATGCCCTGGTAACGTAGCCAGTCTTCTGTGGAGGTCAATTCTTCTTTTCCCCAACATAAATTCTAATGTCCCTATAAGCATCTCTTAATTTGGAGTTCCAGCTCTCTTCATATGAAAAGCTACTCAGAACAACTGGCTTTACCAAACATGCAAAACTTAAAATCACAGAATAATTTAGGTTGAAACAAACCTTTGGAGGTCATCTGTTCTAATCCTATGCTCAAAACGCAGCTAATTTTGAAGTTAGATTATGCTTCTAAGGGTTTTGTCCAGTCACGTTCCAATTATCTCCAGGAAAGCAAGGGAGTTCTAGACCAACATTTACCTAAAGCAAATCCAGCTTGTGACCACTCCATTCAAGGTAACTTCCTATTACAGTTCCTACAGTGTTTTTTTAGCTTACTATCAGAACAAAAATCAAAATAAACACCATTCTTTGATTTAAGTTACTAGTGAGGGACTTGGCAGCTTCAAATTGTACTCTTGCTGTATTGCTTTAATAATAACTCCTCTGCCAGAGATTTTCATTCAAAAATACATTTTATTCATGGCAACCTATTTCTTTAGCTGATCATAATGGTAACAGTGCTTCCCCACCAACCTCCGAAGAATTTCACTTTTCTAGGAACAACACACATTATTCAATACTCATCTTCCAGGTCAGATTGCTGTATCACTGTATTTTCACTAATCCAGCCACGGCCATTTTACAGTCTCTGCACTGCGCTAAAGTCTTCTGACCCAGGTTCTGCAGATGTTTCAGTCAACTAAAGAAGGTAATTTCAAGCACCTTACCTAATTTATCATCTTTCCCTACCTGCCCTAAACTGCTACTATGCATATCCCCATTTCCCCATGCTCTTTGCTTCTTTCTGCCAAATAAACTTGTTTCTTTTCAAAAGTTTTACACCCCAGTGCATACGTAGCTTGCTCTTATCTTCCCTACTCTACTTCAGGAACCTTGAAATTGAGAGAATGAACTCATTCACATTTATTGGACTACAGCACACAAAAGTATTTTTGATAAAAACCTTTGACTCAATCTTTGAAGAATATTTACACTAATTTCTACTGACATTAATGATGGAAAATACTAATTAGATCTTTCTGATGCATTAATATCAGAAAGCGCCACATATGAAAATAACGCTATGATATTAAACCTGATTGCAGTGAGCTGTGACTGTGTGTCTTTCTCCACACTAATCTCCAATCCCACGTCAACCTGATCTTCTGGAGGGGTGAAGGGATGCACTGTTTTCCAGAATTCATCCCACAGGTCATCACAAAAATTACCTTTGTCCATATTGCTGTCTGATGTATGAAATGCCTTTCACTAAGCGAAAGAAAGTTTCCCCAAGACAGGTGTGTTTTGCTTTTATACTTTTCAAGCTGGACATAAGACTAACACGGCAGCTACTTTCACGGTATCAGCATTTGATATTGTGTATACTCAGAACTGTGATTCTCAGTGTGATATATAAAGATCTTTCTCCCATTTGCAGATTTTAAGTCACAGAATCCTAGAATGGTTAAAGTTGGAAGGGACCTCTGGAGGTCATCTGGTCCAACCCCCTGCTCAAGCAGGGACACCTAGAGCAGGTTGCCCAGGACCACGTCCAGGCAGATTTTGAAGATCTCCAAGGAGGGAGACTCCACAACCTCTCTGGGCAGCCTGTGCCAGTGCTCCACCACCCGCACAGCAAAGAAGTGTTTCCTGACGTTCAGACTGAACCTCTCGTGTTTCAGTTTGGGCCCATCGCCTCTTGTCCTAGCACTGGGCACCACTGAAAAGAGCCTGGCTCTGTCACCTTTGCACCCTCCCTTCAGCTAGTTATTGATAAGATTACTCCTGAGCCTCCTCTTCTCCAGGCTGAACAGTCCCTGCTCTCTCAGCCTCTCCTCACAGGAGAGGTGCTCCAGTCCTTTCATCATCTTGTTGGCCCTCTGTTGGACTCTTCCCAGTAGGTCCATGTCTCTCTTGTACTGAGGAGTGCAGAACCAGACACAGTACTCCAGGTGCAGCCTCACTAAACACTGAGTAGAGGGGAAGGATCACCTCTCTTGACCTGCTGGCATTACTTTGCCTGATGCAGCCAAGAATACCATTAGCCTTCTTCACAGCAAGGGCGTGTTGCTGACTTATGTTCAACTTGGGGTCCACCAGGACTCCTAGGCCCTTTTCTGCAGAGCTGCTTTCTAGCTGGGTGGCCCTCAGCACATATTGATTGCTCCAGTTGGGGTTGCTCCTCGCTGGGTGCAGGGCTCTGCGCTTCTTGTTGAACAGTACGAGATTCTTGTCAGCCCACCTCTCCAGCCTACTGAGGTCCCTCCGGATGGCTACGTGGTCCTCTGGTGAGTCAGCCACTCCCCCCAGTTTTGTGTCATCTGCAATTTTACTGAGCGTGCACTCTACCCCATCGTCCAGATGGTTAATAAAGATGTTAAACAAGACTGGACCCATTCCAAAACACAGAGGCATTGAAGAGTTCTGAAGATCTCTACCCAATTCTACAGTGTAAAATAAATTAAGCTATAGTATAGCTTAAAAAGAAAAAAAGTGTGCTTCTAAGTAGATATTTAGCCTGGAAAATTCTTGCCTGAACACTTGCATTTGGCTAAGCTGAATTAAAACACCACCACCAGGAAGTCCATACCCTGAGAACAAACTCCTGAAAATTCTTGTTCTGTTGGGTAATTTTATTCCTCTTTTCAAAATAAGTAAATAAATAAAAAAAATTAAAAAAAAAAACAAGAAACAATTAAAAACCTCTTCTGCACTGCACAAAGATCTTCACCAAGGAAACTAAAGAAGTGTTTTTGATATAGAAAAAGAAATATGGACTTCTAAAGTGTTTTTCCCATTTTTGAAAGTCCGTATTTCTCTTTCCATATGCTGACAGAATGTTTAAAATTATTTTAAGTTAGAAGCTGGCTAGGAAGCAGATGTTGCTGATCAATAGTAATTAATAAAGAATTGGTGTCCACTTAGCAAAACATTATTGTCAAGTTCCAAACCAATACAGGTTTGTCTAATTTAAATAGCTACACAACAAAGGTTTGCAAGTGAGTAACATCCTTGCACAACAATAAGCTTAGATGAGAACTTGTAACTGTTAGATGTAATACAGCAGAACCCTCGCTTGTTAGTTACTTTTACAGATCGACACTGATCGAAGGTCTGGATTTCCTGTGATTTATCAGCCCAAGAATGACAGAGAATTAAGAGCACTTAAATTTAAGAAATAAATACCGAATCCTCCTCTGAACACTTTGCTCTTGCCCTTTTCCAGCTATTGGCGTTTTCTTGTAAAAAAGTATTGAGGCTTTCTTTGTTAAAAAAATAAATAAACTGAAGGTAGAAAGCTTTATTTATTTATTACACATTAACAATATCAAGGGAATGCAACACTTTGATATAATACTGTCTATTTTTGCCAGGTAATAACTTCAGGTGATTTGAGATTGTAAGATAGTTTATTTTCCACATTAGGATGTTTGTGGAGTAAGCCATGCATTAAGAAACCTAATAAGATATCTTTAGCAATTGTTGTCAGAAGAATCCACTTTCAGACAAACACAGTATTTCCATACAGGATATATAGCACGTAGAAGATATATAGAAAGGACAGCACAAAAAAGGCTCCCTATAAGCCTTGCTTTTCATCACCCCAGCTGATTTAATTTAAAAACAAAAATGAATTGCAATTCACATGCACATAAGCCCATGGAATATAAATATGCTGATCTCCTGCGTATCTATGTACTACCAACCAACACACACATTTTAACTCTGTTGCTATTCCAGCTTGGTTTAGAGCAGCAAACACTGAAAACTCTTCCTAGAGGCAAAGGACATTCTTATATTTTTAGTTTTAGCTTTCTGAAGAGCACTATTCTGATATAGATTTAAGACCAGGGCTAAAACCAATTTTCTCTCTCTGAATTACCAGCTTCTTCAGAAATGACAACTTCTAAACTATGTTTCTTGCAGGTTTTTTCATTGAAAGAAGTGATTTTCAGGCTAGCTTAACACAACATTTAAGCTACACTTAATTTTTAAACTACAAATATCTACAACTTAGAAAAAAAGCAAGCCTTATTTCTTGAATTCTAACTTCTAAGAACATTTTAGCATTAAGGAAACCATATTTATTGAGACCTAACTGCAGGGTTTCTCAAAGTTTCATAGACTATTCTATTAGTAACAGAATAGCAAAGCTCTGTCTGAAAATACAATTCTGTAATTTTTTTTTCCAGGGACATTAAGATTGAAACAAGTATGACATAACTCTCCAAAAACTGAACGAAGCACTACAACCTGATGCTTCTTTAGAGAAACAGATAAAGAGGCACTACCGAACAACCAGTCAGATGAAGCTTCAGGTGTGTTAATGAAACCGGGGCAGAATGAAAAATCATCATCAAGTGAGTTTTTCTCCTGAACACACTTAACAATAAACAGCATAAAATGGTGAAATAAAATATTCCATTACAGTAAGTTTTGTATTTTAGAAGAGACTTTACTTCTGTTTTCTAGAGTCTGTTACTCAATATTAGCATAAAATTTTGATGAAGACAATATAACTTTCTAGAACTTTAACAAAAATTATGATTTCCTATTATTAGAATTCTGTGAACAGAACATTGATTGTAATGCAATTCACTAGAAATCCAAAGGGAGGCCTGAAGGTATCTCTTAAATCCTGTTAAATTTTGGCAGCTCCTGGTAACACATTCTACGGTCTAACTTCACAAGAAAAAAGACAGTTCCTTAAAGCAATTTTAACTTTCTCTTACTCTTCCTTGTTTCTAGAAATATCCTTGTATCATTCTACTACAAACAAAAAGTACTGATTGCTACTGGATAGCTAAATCATACACCATCAATTCATCTCGAAGATGAATATGCTCATGTTTTTAATACACTTTTACTGTTTAGTTAATATTCACATGTATTTTCACTACCTTCTTTAAAACCAATCAAATCTGGCAATGTTTTCCTTACTGTACATCACACCATAACTGCAAGTATCTAAAACAGTAATGCAATATATGCTCTGTATCTACCACCTCGTACTCAGCTGCACACAATGGACGGCTCATTGCCTATATTGCTTCCTTCTTCAAAACATTGCTTTTATTCAAGAGTCCAGTTAACAGCCATGTTCACAATGACAGCACAAGACAAAAAGAACTGAGCTTGAGTTGTCACATCTGCCTGAAAAAATGCTATTAACATTTTCCCTGTCAGAAAAAAATGCTAAAATTGGCAAGTTCTCTATTAGAGGAAAGAAACTTCGCTAGTATGGAAAAATGTTTTCAATTCTTGAAACATTCTATACTTCCTGTCTTTAGCCACTACTTTGCTTTTCTAGGTACCAATAATACAACTACGCTTTACCCTATCATTTTTGCACTTCAGTAACAGACAAAATTTTACACAATTTAACACACTGAGTTAACCCTACAATCATCAATCCACTTTGAGGTTACAACTACAAAGGACTTAACCATACCATTAACAGAAAAGTTTCCCCAAGTGTTTGGTTCTTAAAGACATGAGCCTGCTGCAATTTTAAACTAGTTGGCAGACTTCCCTCTTACAAACAACAAAGGCTCCTCTGATTACTGAGGCACCATTCCTCCCCAGCTACCACCACCTCCTCTGACTCCCCGTCACTAGTCAACTGCAGTACTGGCATACAGCCCACGTTAACAAACCCGGAGCTCCTTACTGCTTTCCTAATGTTGGCATATCTCACTTGAGGGTGGCACCTCACTGGTTTGGAAACAAGTCTACAAAAATCTTTGCATAAACAGCAGTAGCTTATTGGAGGCTTCTTGCGTACACTGAGCAAGCTAGAACAGCATGTTTAAGACAGCACTTAAGACTACCATGGACTGAGCAAAGGAGAATCGGCACCATACAGCTTATCATATTAAGAAGTCCCTTTGGCTAAAAATGCATATCCTTGAAGATGTGATGCAACTCAAGGCAGCATGGTCATAAATTCACAGAAAGAAAGCATTTGGAGTTTTTATCCTCTGATATAGGTAGGTTCATCCTGTGATAAAATTATGATTACTCTTGTTCCCCGTGCATTTTAAGAGTTGGGTGTGCATAACACTACCAAAAGTCTATCTTACGTTTGTGTAGCAGTAAATTTTCATTTCAGAATAAGCCATAACTCCTGCTCAGTACTGTCCCTATCTTCCTGTTGTCCACCAGTGTAAGTCTGAATTATGTTTAGTGATACATCAAGTTGGGCTAGTAGGCCTGTGTGGATTACAGCCTGAAGGTTTCTAAAAGACCAAACGCATTTGGAATCAGCATCTGGTTGAAGAGGTAACTGGGGTAGACACTGATGAGACAGCCGTGAAGTTAAGCAGAAGTACTAGCACATGGGGGGGGAGGAACCCCACCCCCACTCCCACCCCCAAAACAATTCTCAATGGCCAACTTATCTGAGCACAGGATTTCACCTTCCTTTGCTGCTCTGCACCAGTCTTGAATATCCTGTAGCACAGCGCACAGCACCTGAATGCCAGACTAGTTATAATTGCAAGAATTCACTTCCATATGGCTGCCTGTAAGACTGCATCTTAACCTAAATTCACTGGCACTATGATCTGCTCTGGATCCAAATTGCTTCCTTTCCCCTTATGTGTGACCGCTCACAACACTGAGTGTATAATATTCACACTAGTTGAGGGCAGTTTAGAGTTAACAAATCACTCCTAACTACCCAAGGATCTCCTGTCTACAACCTCTCGCATTACAACAGGAACCTGGTAAGAACATCACTAAGATGAAACTCAGAGCTGCTCTCTATCTTCTTAACAGAAACCAAAATCTTAACACAAGGTTGGTTAAATAAGACCACCACATCTGCAAGCAAAGAAAAGCTCACTTCTCTATCCAAGCGTTTCGCAATGCCCTCATCTCTCCACACACATCCCCACATTTCAATCAGCCAACTCTAAAATAAAAGCACAACAATGACTCTACCGCACCGAATCAAGAATGCTAGTATTTTTTTTACATGGGAAAGACAAGCCAACATTAAGCTCTTCATTTCAACTGAATAGACACACAGTGGTTCAGGTGAGCTACAGAGTGCACGCACACAAGAGGAGAGGACTGGTATCACCAAATTACACATTTATTTAAGACTCCTAAACAGATAGATTAATACAGTTACTGAAATAAGTGACGTAAGAGTTTTGCACTGCATGCAGGTTTATAACTTTAGGCCCTAATACCACTATCAGCAGAAAGTACAAATTGTAAAGGTACTGCAATATTCAGAGAAATTTCCTGTATGGGTATTTGCATAATCTAATTCTTCTCTTACTAAGTCATGATATTATTACTGGGTAGTTCACAGAAGAATTCTGAATGAAGCGGGCAGCAGGAAATTTTATGCAGTAACAACACTGAAAGGAACAAGAATGCTTCTAATCCATTATTCATAGGCTTAAAGGGCACTTAGCTCTTTTGCTGCCTTTGATTAAGTATGAAATGAGGTATGATTTCAAACAGGCTTTATGAAAACTAATATTTATGAACAAATGAAAAAGGCATCTATCCCCTTTCTTATCTAGTCAATTCAGGGAGCTATACTGCTTACATGTTACAACAGTAAATATGTTATTAACTCCTGAACACTCTATTCATGAATCTCCCAAACCCAAGATCTAACATCTGAGCAGCTACCAATCATTCATCCTTCATACAAATGATCCACCATGGCCACACAACCTAGAATTACAGGAAGACTCATAGTCATTTCTATGCCAATAATAGCTTCATCATCTTTTCAACTCTTAATTTTAAGAAGCTATTTCCTTGAACCCAATACTTCTAACACATCGTGCCTTCACTACCATTAATGCAAATTAGACTGTTATCGTTTTGAGAAACTGGAATTCCAACAAGCTTCATATTGGTCTCCTACGAATCTACAATTAGGAATGGAAAATCTTTGGTGCAAACACCTGTCAAATATCACTTCATTAGCATGTCAGATTTTCTCCTTTGAAATTATTTCTCAGAAACTCTTTAGACTCTCTGCCTTCTGATGCAAAGTTCTTTTTTTTTTCCTCCATCTGCATGTCTTCTGAAGACTTAAGTTTTGCACTTTGAGATATTCCAAGGAAGGCCTATATCCTAAAAAGAACTGCAAAGATTTTTTTGTACTTAGCTGAGTGCTGAAATCAACAGGATTGTATAAATCATCATAATGAAGCACTAAGATTCCTTTAAAGTTGTATCCTAAAGCTCTCCCAACACATCAGAATTTTTGACAGCCATTTTGTCAAAATAGAACCCAAAAATGTGACTACTCATGTTTATTATGAAAATTTCTGTTACTTGCTATAAAACCTACAGCAGTATGACTTCTAAACTGCATATATCAAAAAACTAAGGTCTTCAGTTTCAAGTGTCTGATTTACCCTCCTAAAACAACCTGCTGTTTTGACCAACTTTTTGAAATCCATGGAGTAGTTCTGTGGCCGGAAAAAGTCTTTTTGTAGATTTATGAGGCTCGCCTGTGTGTTAGCTAGCAGATAAACATTCATTTGTATTATCTACAATCTTGGTTTCTAATGAAGCAGGAATTTTATTATTTTTATATACTGTGATACTTTGAATACTGGTAACAATCTTAAAGAGCTTGCTGCAATATTAAATCTTCAATTATATTTCCCTGCTGCCACTATCTCAAATATAATGGAGTGGAATATACATTTTGTAGCACTCAGTAAACATGCTACTAAGGACCTGCCAAATCTACTTTATGAAGGTAAGACACCCTTTCAGACGTTTGAAGTGATTCCTGTGTTTTCTGCTCAAAATATTAAATTCATCTCTTATGAAAGGACTGCTTTAACACTGATTGCTGCATCTCATCACTTTCAGATATCGTACACATACAAACCATTTATAGAACACAGAGTCTTTTACTGATACACTTGCGGTAGGAAAGGAAAAACCTTCTCTTGATCAGTTTTTCCATTTTCTAAAGAACACATTTACGATCAACTACGAAAACAGTTTTGAACTCGAACTTTATTCCAATTATACATTTTTATATTGCAATGCAAAAGGAAATTTCAAATGAGCTGTTCAGGTTCTTAAATCTATACACCTCTTCAGCTCCACAACAAAAGGAAAAATAATTTTAAAAAATTCATCTCCACTTCATAATTGCACTCACATGGATCTCATAGTTTATTATTCACTTAAAAGATCATTTGTTTTCTTATCAAAAAAAAAAGAAAGAAAAGAAAATCCTCTATGCTATTTAAAAACTGTTCCACATCCCGTAAGGACCCCATTTCAAATTTCACTGTAACTGTCAAGTAACACACACACATGCTCTGAGCACCTCATCTTAAAAGAACTAGAAGATGTGCTACGTTTAATCCCTTCCTTTAACTATTCAACATTAGGAGTAAATGAAAACAAATGTATTTTATGTCCACTGCCAGGAAAAAACAGGTGCACTGTCTTGAGAGTCATTGTAAGACCTCCACAGAACTGTACTCTCCTGAAACTACTACGTCAGGTACGCAAGTTTGATCAGCTAGTTAACAGTAGCACAAATCTGCACTTGTTTGTCAATAAAACTCTCATATATTTGTTTTACTCTTCTGTTTTTCCCCATTAAACAAGACTTAGGTGTCAAGGAAGGCCTTTATTACAGATTTATGAAACATAATGCAGATTCAAATGTAGACCTCAAGGTGCTACTCCAATACAAGTCAAAAACGTAAAGATGTTTCTGATCATATCTGTTTTTTTGCCAAATTAAGCTGATTTCAGAAAGAGGCAATAGATGTCACCAATTATTACTTTTTTTAAAAAAAAAAAAACTGATACAGAATCTTTGATGTACAGAGATATCAAAATTTAAGGAGGTATGTTTATACAAAAGGTACAGTTTCAAGTCCCTGAGCTCCACTGTAACACTTGCTCCTGGTCTTAAGTATCCAAGTAAGGAAATCTTTTTAAAAGGTGCTTGCTTGGCCCTGAAAGCACATTCTCTATTTTCTTAGACAGAACATTAATGATAACATTGCTTCAGTGGAACAAGACGGTTCCCTGTATTTTCTGGAGCTTCAGCTCTTCCCTCATCCATCCCGTCTCCCATGGGTTGGGCTGGTGTAATTTTAACCTACATTAAAAAGGATTCTCTCCTCCCATGCTGGCAGAGGTGGGGGCAAAGAGTAGAGTAGCAAGCCCCGTCTTCCCTGGAGCTGAAGGAGAAGGGCCCGGGGCGGCAGACGGTAACTCGCTGGTGTTGTTGACTGCAAGTGGCCATTTTAATTTAAGGGCCTTGGGACCTGATGCTGCCGCTGATTCTCCTCCTCCTCCTCCGTGGTGCCCAGCTCCACCTCCCCACCCTCACACCACAGGGGATACAGGGAGGCCCGTACCAGCAGGATAAGAAAACACACCCGCGGGCGGGGCAGAGAAGCAGAAGGGTCCCTGGCACAACCATCCCGCAGGGGCAGGGTGCAGAGGAGGCCCCCGCCCGGGGCGGGGGACGGGAGCTCCCCCCCGAGGGGGCGGGGAGATCCCGGGCAGGGACGCGGGACCGGAGGCGAAGCGGGGAGAGGGGGCTCCGGGCCCGGACAGAGGGAGGGGCGGGGCAGGGAGGGGTCGCGGCGGTTACCTATACTGAGCAGCAGCCCCGCTATGGGTGAATCCAAAGTAGTTGCCGGTGGCCATTTTGGCATCTTCTCCCAGCCGGCTGGGCACTGCGGCGACGGTAACCAAGAGGCGGCGGCAGCGGCGGCGGCGGTCGGGGCCATGACAGGAGGCCCGGCGGGAGGAGGAGGAGGAGGAGGGG